>ML100454.1:0-42141 GCA_003697995.1 Taxidea taxus jeffersonii | reverse complement strand
GGGGGATGTGGGGGATGTGGGTGGCATGGAGTGTGGGGGTGTGGGTTGTGTGGACGGTGTGGGGGTGTGGGTGATGGGGGGCTGGATGATATGGGCGGCACAAGCACAGGCTGGGGTCAGACACCCCAGGGTTCAAGCTCATTTCTGCCCCACACTCACTGAGTGCCCGTGTGCAAGTCACTCAGCTTCTCCCTGCCTCAGTTTCCTCATCTACAGCATGGAGATTAGGACAGCACCTGTCTCTTGGGACTGGTGTGGGTCAATGAGACAATGCAGAAGCAGGGCCAGCTGGGGACTGACAGTGTGTCAGCACCATCTCTGGACCCCCTTTTGACCGGGGGTGACCGGGGCCAACGCTGGCATTGATGTGTGGTGTGCGGGTCCACAGACACCTTCACACACATGTTCTCATAGGATCCCCACGGGACCATTCTGAAGATGAGGAAGATCAGTCTCTGAGAGATGAACAGCTTTGTGTCACAGTGAGCATGAGGACCTGATTGAGGGGCCCTGGACTCCCCGCCACCCTCCTTCCACCCCTGTGGGCACCGTCTCAGATGCAGCAGCTGCAGACAGGGCTAGTGTAAAGGACATGTAGAGGACATGTAAAGGACAGTCTCATCTCATCCTTCCATCTCTGTGAGGTGGGTATTTAAATCCCCAAATCCCCATTTTACAGATAAGACAATTGAGGCTCTGGGAGAGTAAGTGAGTGGCCTAAGCTACTTGGGTAAGAACTCAAAGAAGCATTGTTTTTATGTCCCATTCTGTTCTGTTCAGCACTGAGCATACAGTAGGCAAATGATGTGGTAAATCCCTGCAAGGTTTGAATTAAGGCAAGTAGGAACCCTGTAAGTGCTGAAAGTGCACAGTCCTCACAAGTGAGACCTGTCCTGGCCCCTCTAGATGCCCTCAGCACACAGCCTGGAGAGCAGGTAGAGCAGGTTCCAGAGCTGGGCTGGGGCTGGGATTGGGGTCAGCAAGGTGGCGGGCGGGGGCCACAGTGCCGGTGAGGGAGCACTGAAGCCCGGCCTGAATGGAGACCCTGTGAGAGCCACTGAGACACATGACCCCAAGTGTCCGTGTGGCTGGTGCTTCCTTTGCAGAATTTACCCCATTCCTGTCTCACTTCCACCACTTCATAGACCTCTTGGCCTGGGTCAAACTCACCTCTCACTGTGGCTCATTAATTTCAACTGGACGTCCATTTGTAAAGCTTCGCTGATTGACAAGACTTGGGGCAGCTACTGTGAGACTCAAAGTGAAAAGGTTAAAAAGAATTTAAAGATGCATACCAGTTACTGTATTAATACAGTTCTGCATCTATTGCCTGTGTTTTTTCCAAGAAGACTTTTTGGAGCACCTTTAGGTTTACAGTAACATTGGGAAGAAGGTATAGAGATTTCCCACATACTCCCTGCCCCCACACATGGGTAGCCTGCCCATATGATCCAAATTACTCATTGGGGCACCTGGGTGGCTCAGTCAGTTAAGCATCTGACTCTTGATTTTGTGTTAGGTCATGATCTCAAGGTCATGAGATCGAGCCCCACATCTGGCTCCATGCTCAGACCAGAGTCTGCTTGAGGTTCTCTCTCTCCCTCTTCCTCTGTTCCCCCCCTGCTCTCATACAGATTCTAAATAAATAAATAAAATCTTTAAAAAAGTTACTCTCCATTCTGGTGACCCATCCTGATCACTCAACTGTCCATAGTTTACCTTACAGTTCACTCTTGGACATTGTATGGGTTTGGACAAATGTATAATGATATATAGCCTTCATTATAATACCATCCTGAGTATTTCCACTGTCTTAAAATTCCTCAGCACTCCGCCTGTTCATCTCCCTCCCCAACCCAACTGCAAACACGGATCTTTGTCCTGTCTTCATAGCTTTGTCTTTTCCAGAGTGTCATGTAATGAAAATCATACAGTAGCCTTTTCAGATTTCTTTCACTTAGTAGTAGGCATTTAAGTTCCCTTTATGTCTTTTCATGGTTCGATAGCTCATCTATTTTTAAAGCTGAATAACATTTTATTTTATTGTTATTTATCTATTATTATCAATGTGTCACAGTTTATCCATTCACCTACTCAAGGACATCTTGCTCTTTCCAAGTCTTGGCAACTAAGAACAAAGCTGCTGTAGACCTTCACGTGCGGGATCATATGGTAAGAGTATGTTTAGATTTGGAAGAAAGTGTAAAGTAGTCTTCTAAAGTGGCTGTCCCATTTTGCATTCCCATCAGCAGTGTATGAGGGTTCCTGTTGCTCCACATCCTTGTCAACATTTGATGTTGTCAGTGTTCTGGGTTTTGGCCATTCTAATATGTGTAAATGGTATTTTTTTTGTTTTAATTTGCATTTCCCTGTTGACTTAAAATGTGGAGCATCTTTTCTTATGCTCATTTGCCATCCGTATATCTTCTTTAGGGAAGTGTCTGTTGAGGTCTTTGGTCTGTTTTTTAACTGGGTTGTTTGTTTTCTTACTGTTGAGTTTCAAGGGTTCTTTGTGTGTTTTGGATGACAGTTCTTTATCAGATGTCTTTGCAAATATCTTCTCCCATTCTGTGGCTTATCTTCTCATTCTCTTGATATTGTCTTTTACAAAGCAGAAGTTTTTAATTTTAATGATGTCTAGCTATCAATTGTTTCTTTCATAGATTATGTCTTTGGTGTTACATCTAAAAAGGCATCACCACACCCAGGGTCATCTAGGAGTTTTATAGCTATGTGTTTTAAATTTGGGTCTAAAATCGGGGCACCTGGGTGGCTCAGTGGGTTAAATTTGGGTCTAAAATCCATTTCAACTGAATTTTTGTGAAGGGTGTAAGATTTGGGTCTAGATTCTCTCTCTCTCTCTTTTTTTTTGCATGTGGATGTTACTCTTCCAGAACCATTTGTTGGAAAGACTATCTTTGTTCCTTTGTCAAAGATCAGCTGACCATATTTATGGGAGTCTCTTTGGGGTGTTTTATTCTGTTCCATGATCTATTTGTCCCTTCTTTCACCAACACCACACTGTCTTGAGTACTTCAGCTTTATGGTAAGTCTTGAAGTCAAGAGTGCCAGTCCTCCAATTTTGTTCTCCTTCAATATTATTTTGGCTATATTATGGGTGTTTTTTTTTCCTTCTCCATATGAGTTTTTGAATGAGTTCTTCAATATCCACAAGATAATTTGCTTTGAGTTTGACTGGGGTTGCACTGAATCTATAGATCAAATTGGGAGAAACTGACATCCTGACAACATTGAGTTTTTCTATCCATGAGCGCAGAATCTCTTTCCATTTATTCAGTTCTTTGATTTTGTTTATCAGAGTGTTACAGTTTTCCTCAGATAAATCTCATAAATATTTTATTAGATTTATACCTAATTCATTTTGGGAGAGCTAATGTAAATAGTATTGTATTTTTAATTTCAAATTCCACTTATTCATTGTTGATATATAGGAAGGTAGTTAACTTTTGTATTTTAACCTTGTATCCTGCAATCTTGCTAGAGTCTTTCATTAGTTTCAGAAGTTTTTTTGTTGATTCTTTAGGATTTTTGACAAAGACAATCATGTCATCTGTGACAAAGACAGTTATATATCTTTCGTTCCAATATATATACATTTTATTGTCTCTTATTGCCTTATTACATTAGCAAGGACTTCTAGTACAATGTTGGAAAGGAATGGTGAGTGGGAACATCCTTGTCTTGTACCTGATCATAGTGGGAATTCTTCCAGTTTCTCACATTAAGAATGATGTTAGGTATAGGTTTTTTATAGATAGTCTTTATCAAGTTGTGAAAGTTGCCTTCTTCTGTAGTTTACTCAGAGTTTTTATCATTTTAATATTTTTTCCAAATGTTTTTTCAGCATTTATTGATATGATCATGTGATTTTCTTTTTTAGTCTGTTGATATGATGGATTACATTCTTTGATTTTCAAGTGTTGGATTAGCCTTACTTACTTGGGATAAATCCCATTTGATTGTGGTGTAGTTCTTTTAATGGTTTTTAAAATTTAATTTGCTAATATTTTACTGAAGATTTTACATCAATGTTCATGAGTGTAATTTTCTTTCCTTATAATGTCTTTGTCTGGTTTTGGTATTAAGGTAATGCTGGCCTCCTAGAATAAGTTAGGTAGTAGTCCTTCTTCTTCTATCTTCTGAAAGAGATTGTACAAGGTGGTATCATTTCTTGTTTAAATGTTTGATAGAATTGACCTGTGAACCCTGTGGGCTTGGCACTTTCTGTTTTTGAAAGTTACTAAATATTGATTTAATTTCTTTAATAGATACAGGACTATTTGGAGCATCTACTTTTTTGTTTGTGAGTTTTGATAGATTGTGTTTTTCTAGGAATTTGTCCATTCATTTAGGTTATTAAATTTGTGGGCATAGGGGCACCTGGGTGGCTCAGTGGGTTAAAGCCTTTGCCTTCACCTCTGGTCATGATCGCAGGGTCCTGGAATGAAGCCCCACATCGAGCTCTCTGCTCTGCGGGGAGCCTGCTTCCTCCTCTCTCTCTGCCTACTTGTGATCTCTGTCAAATAAATAAATAAAATCTTTAAAAAAATTTGTGGGCATAGAGTTGTTCATAATGTTCCTTTGTCATCCTTTTAATTTCTGTGGGATCTATTGTGATGTCCCCTTTTTCATTTTTGGTATTAATAAGTTTTGGCTTCTCTTTTCTATATTTAACCTAGCTGGAGACTTATTGATTGTATTGATCTTTCAAAAGTACTAGCACTGGTTTCATTGATTTTCTCAATTGATTTGTTTTTCTAAAATTTTTTTTAAATACACCTTTTAATTGTTTAGTTAATTATCTGGCTCCTAAATGTATGTCTTTAGTTTTTATTTATTTTTCATTTATGCAATTTTTATTATCCTGTGCATCACACAATGTTCTAGTGCTTGAGATTCAGCAGTGAAGAAAATGAGCAAAAATCCCCACCCACATGGAGTTTATGTTCTGGAACTGGAGGGAGTGAGTTGGGGAGATAATAACCAAAATTTTCAAAAATTCAGCCCTTAATTTCCTAGTGAAGCTAGTTCTAAAAAAAACTTGTTAAAGCAAGAGTTCTGTTATGTTCTTCCTTCATCAGTCTCTTAAGTGTGTCTCTTTTAAATCTCAAGTAATGTTCTGACGATCGATATTTAATTAACATGACTAAATGTTAGTGGTGTGGTTTGCATAGAAGGAGGTGTGTTTCCCATTCTCAGGGCTGTAGGAAGGAGGGACTGACATGGATGAGGGGAGGGGACATTTCACAGCCTCCGAAAGGAACGGATTCTCCATTAACCTCCTGAGCTGTTCTTGGCAGTCCAGAGTGGGGGTCAGAAGTCCCAGACTGCTGCTTTCTAGTGGGGCCTGTGGCCTCAGGAAATTGCAATAGGGGTTTCTCTAAAATGGGGGTAATGGTAACAACATCATGGGGTCGGTGTTCTTTTCCTGAATGAGTTTTAGGACAGAGGCCAAATTTGGTGAATGTTTGTGGACAAGGCAGGGGAAGGGTGCTCCAGGGAGAAGGCACAGCATAACTAAAGTCCTGGAGGCATAAACTGTATTTCACTTTTGCCTGGTTATAATCAGAGCATCAATCATAGCAAAAGAATGAGGGTCAGTTTTAGGGTGCCTTTGCTGAAATGTGGGCTATTTCCTGGGAACCCAGCTAATAAGGTTGTTGGAAACATTTACATGGTGTTTAAGTTCATAGATTTTGGAACCAACTGCCTGATTACAAATCTGGCCTCTGCCATTTGTTTACCTATGTGAGGTTGGGCAGGTTACCAAGCCTCTCTGTGCCTCAATTTCCTCATCTGTGAAGTGGATACAGTGACAGCTCCCCATCCTGGGCTGGGGTGGGGATAAACCTATGTAAAGCCCCTCAGGTTGTTCCTGGTACCCAACAGGCATCATGAGGGTGTTTTTTGGGACTGATGCTCAGCTCCTATTCCAAGAGCTGCTCGGGGATGAGGGGCATGGTCAAGGCCACTGGTCCCGTTGAAGAAATTGAATCCCATGGAATGAATTGGCTTCTTCAAAATCACACGGCTGAGCTGGTGCATGGGAGCTGAGGTCTGCCCCTGTCTGTCTGACATGGGAGCCCGGCCAGTGCCCAGCGCAGTGTCTGCCCTGTGTGTGGTCGCCTTGCCCCTCCCAGCTCTCTGGGGAGGCTCCTACTACACCAGCCCAAGTGAACCCAGACTCCGGGGCTCCTGGGAGACCCCAGGTGCCCACTGGAGAATGATCCCATCTGCACACACATGGCTCAGACCTTCTGGGGGATGCTCTCCCCCTGGATTTGCCCGACCTTGGCCTGAAGCCTGTGCACAAAGGCCCTCTCAGTCCCTTCCACAGGAGACAGGGGCCCTCTTCAGATGGCAACAGAGGCCCAGTTACCAGCCCCTCCTTGAATGAATATAAGCAGAGCATTTCTGTTGAAATCCCTGTCTGGATTAACCACTGGCTGGAGGATTTAACTCATGTACACACAGAAAATCTCCACACACTTGTCTCCTAATATTTATTCTGGCGACTGGAACATGCAGATAAGGTGAGTGCTTGATGTTGGCAGTGCAGAATAAATTTACATTCTCAGAACCGCAAGAGCCACACATATATCCATGATACAAGCCTGGCTGGAGCCTGAAAAGGGGGAATGGCAGCTTCCGGATCCTGGAAGATTTGACTGGTGTTTCTCTAGCAGCAAAGACTCCCATGTGGGATTCCCAACACCTTAGAACCCAATAGCCCTTGACTCCCAGAATCTTAAATTCCAAAGTCTTAGAATCTCCAGTGAATCGAATCTTAAAACTATAAAAAATTCAGTCAGAATCACAGGGTTTTAGGATTTTGGGATCTTCCCCATCATCTTGCCCAGACACGCAGCTGGCATCCTAGTCCCTTCCTCAGTGTTGCAGTGAATGCATCTTGTCCCAGCAGCACCTCCTCCAGAAAGCCCTCCTTGACTATGTAGACTGGTTCAGGTCCCCCATCACAGCCCCTTATGGCTCCATTGGCTTTGCCTTATAAGACCCACCAGGAGTGCCATTTTAAACTTGATTCTTACCCCTACTGGGAAATCTGGAGGGTAAGAGAGGATATGCTGCTGTTCACTTATGAATCCCCAGCACAGAGGCTCAATGAAACCACCCCACAAGGTTACACAGCCCCTCCAGCTGCAGTGGAACTGCTCTGTAAGGCAGGATCTGTGGCCACTTACCTCTGGGTAACTGGGTCCTGGCTGAGTCCACATGGGGGAGGGTGTGCAGACAGTGTCCACATTCCTCTATTGGGGGGTCACTGGGTCAGGGACACTGTAGGGGGAGAGGGCAGGACCAGGATCTGTGTGGGTATTCAGAAAAGCCATCTGACCCAGTGGGTCAGAGCCCCAGCTGTGGAACCTTATGCCTGATTTAAAACCTGGCTCTTCCATCCCTGGCTGAGTAGCCTTGGACAGTTATTGGACGCTTCCCATGCATCAGTTTTCCTAACTATAAACTGAGGATGGCGAGAGTTCTTATACAGGATGAGATAATAGGTGCAAAGCTCATAGCTCAGCACCTGACTCAATAGGTGCTCAAGTCTTTGTAGCAGTAAGTTGTGTTACCAGAGAGCATTCCCCAAGGAAGAGGCACTAAAGGACTTAGTAAATACATGACCCCATAGCCAACATCAGCTGTGGCTACTCCAGTGCTGGTGTGACAGAGACGGAGGGAATGCATAGGCACAATGGCCTCGACCCCACTACTCAAGAATGGTCTAGCACTTGCTTCTGCAAACTCATCTGTCAGCAGCTCAGACCATGGCTGAGCCCCAGAAATGGTGCCCTTGCTCAAGGAAAGGAATGAGCAAGTTGGCCCCAATGGATCCCTTGCATGTGGCAAGGCCCAGTGGTTTGTTCTCCTGGGAGTAGTCATGTCTTCCTGGTGGGGGTTCGCCAGTCCTGCCTGTGGGGCCTCAGCTGGCACCACCATCTGGGGCTTCCAGAGTGTTTGATCTGCCGGCCTGGGATCTCATGTAACGGTGTGTCTGTCCTGGAGGATGGCTTGCTTATGTAAGGGACATTGCAGGAACAGGCTCAAGGCCAAGGGGCGGGTTTGTATCACACCGGGTCCACCCAGAACCTGCCAGCCGCACAGGGTGTTGGAATGGTCTCCCACACATCCAGCTGAAGTGCCATTTGGAAGGAAATGCTGTGTGAGGCCAGGGGCCCATAAAGCCTTTTATAAGGGGCTGTGTCCCTAATGAGAGGAATACAAGGGGTTAAGAAACAGCAGGTCGAAGTGAAAGTGGCTCCACTTATCACCACTCCTGGTGAGCCACTGGGTGGGGGGCATGGCGGGGGATGGTGAGACCTGGTGATTCTCCTCCCTGGAACCCTGCAGGGCTCAATGTCTTGCTCCCCAGAGGACCCACACGGGCCAGGGAACACAGAAAGAGTCTCTGATTGATTTACTATGGTGGCTGCCTAGGTGCTTTGGGCCGCTTGTGTCTAGGGACTAGATGGCAATGGGTGGGGGGCACTGTCTCGTGAAGGATCATTGATGCAGATCAGGGGATTTTGCTCTCAGAGGGGAGGGCGGCTGCTGGGCACCAGGGTGGGGAGCAATATGTGTGGACCCCTGATGATATGGTGGGTACCTCTGATGCTCCATCCCCGAGGGACTGGCCATCCAGCTTGTCCACCCAGCCTCCTCCTTCCCGAGGATCCACTCAGGGCAGAGTGAGGCAGAGGGGCCTGGCCAGTTCTGCCCCATACAGTGAGCTGGGACAGATGCCCCTCACACCCTTCATGCCCCGCTCCAGACCCATTTGGCAGAGGTTGTCAGACCTGCCTCGAAGTTCAGCCTCCTTCCCTCCAGCCCTGCTTCCTCCCCCTGCATTTGCCCCATTGATCCCTGATAAATGTCTCTCACCCCTAAACCCATCTCCAGAATCTCTGTTGTGACACAGGGGAAACCAGTGACTTTGGATCTGTCAAACTAGAATATGAATCCAATGTCCATCATTTAACCAGCCAGGTAACTGGGTGGTGAACACTTTGTCTCTCTGTGCCTCAGTTTTCTCATCTATGAAATGGGGATAATAAATCTTCTGGCCCTGCTGGGATGTAGAGAATGGACAGGAGAATGCTTTGTAAAGGAAAATATGCACACGCACACACACACACATGCGTGTGCACAGTTCATCAAAAACCTATTTGCCCCTGTGCCTATGGTACAGGCTGAGAGCTACAGGAGGGGGTCTGGCTGGAGCTGAGCTCCTGCTGGGGAAGAGATCTCAGCTCCCGACTCCTGAGGCCAGCACACCGGTGTGTCCTGCTCAGCCTGCCTTTCCGGGTCCCTGCAGAAGGGAGGGGCAGGAGGCCAAGGTGCAGGGTTGGGTGGTGCGGGCAGGATGAGAGGGCATGGTGCAAGGGACTAGTCCATTCTCTCCCCTCTTTCCAGGAAGCCCTCCCTGCTCAGGCTGCTACACCACGTTTCAGATCAGAACATCTCGATCCATCAGAACAAGACATGGATGTGCCAGCCGTACATGCGGGGAAGGGAGGCTAAGTCTAGGAGGGCCTCATAAGATCCCACTCCGTGTGTGAGCGAGCAGACAGGTCAAGACAGGCCACGCGTCTCCTGAGCGCCCCAGGCTAGATGGAGAGAGCTGTGGGCTGCCCAGCCCGGGCCGGGGCTCCAGAAACTGATGCATTAAAGAAAATATTTATCCACAAACCAGGGCAGGAACCAACACCCTTTCCTGTTCCGAGAGACCCTGAATGATGGTTCCTGGATCTGCCAGCCCTGGGTTTTGCTTTTTGCTAAAGGTGATGAGTGCAAAGCAGCTCTGATGAGCAAGGGTCCTGGCCCTGGAGACATCCACAAGGCTCTCCGTCTCCACCCTCTTCTATCTGTCAGCACGGGCTATCGGGGAAACACACTCATTCACCACAAGGACTGGGGCTTGGGCACTAGGCAGAGGCAACTGGACTGAGAGCAAAGGCCTGCACCAGCTTGGGGGTGGGTGGTGGTCAGGGTGGGCTCTGGAACTCAGGTCATCAGGACAGTCTGAGCAGCCTTCTCAGCCCTCTGACAGAGCACATGTATTCTCTAGGGGCTTGGGCTAGGTAGGGATAGGCACACAGGACTGTGCCTGCGCATGTGTGCCCCCCGCCCCCTAACTTCAGCAGTTCACAATAGAGGTGGGCGTCTTCCAAACCAGAGTTCACGTTCCAGCATGGACTCTCAGCTTTGTGACCCTGACCTGCCACTTAACCCCTCTGTGCCTCACTTCCGCCCACTAGGTCCATTTGGGGTGAAAGCCCCAGCACAGACTAAGGGACTCAATTAGAGCTTTGTTCTTGTGATTATCAGTATGATCTCCTAGCCTTTCTGTAGTCAGGGATGGCAGGTATTTCCATATAGTATAGCTCAAATACTGAGATCTTACTGTATATCCAGTTTTCTTTCCTTATCACTGTGTTGTGAGTGTTTTCTCACATCATGAGAAGTTCCTCAAGAGCAAGATGTTAATAGCTTTGTAACAGTCCCTTATCCAGACGCACAATCATTTAATTTGTTACCCTTTATGGCTGGGTAAACAGTGAGTTACAGTTTCTCAGTCTTACCATGGAGCGGCAGTAAACATCTCTGGGCATAATCTTTGCTCAGATCCCTGACCACTTCCTAAGGACCAGTTCCTGGAGCCGGCCCTTCTCTGGTTCAAGATCTTTGTTACTTAATTGCCTTCCAGAAAGTTTTCCATCAGAGGATGGAGAGTCTCTGTCTCACCACACATTTACCAGCAATGATTATTCTCTTTTTTATTTAGTCTTTACTAATCCCGTGGACCCCAAATTATATTTCATTGTCTTTTGGGGACATAGAGCTCTGGCCTGTGGCTTCTATTTCCTGGCAGGGTGATCATCAAATTATGTTCAGGGTCTTCCAGCAAGTCTCGTGATGAAAGGCAGCCTGTGGCAGGGTAGCTCCAGGTGGGGAGTCAAAGAGCTGGGTTCCCCAGTTCTGCTCACTGGCTGGGTGACCCGAGGATTTTATAGTGCCCTCTCTGGGCTTTTGTTTATTAATCTACTACAGTAGCCTTCTGGTTGGTTCCCCCTCCCTCCAATCTGCCTTGTAACTAGAGCAGTGCCTGGCACATGATTTGCGTACAACAAATATCGGTGGAAGACAGAGCTTCTGTAGTGACCTTTTTAAAAGGAAATTTTTGCCTGCTCGTTACGCTGCCTCTAACCTTCACACAAGCGCCCTAGCATTTTGTTGACTTATCTGGTCTTTTCCTGAATTTCTGCTTCTCCTTAGGATATGAAAAGACACAAGAGAGAAAATGAGAAAAAAGCCAGAGAGTCTATGAAATCATAACTTTTCTTAAGCCCACCAGGGAGCTGGGGCTGCAAGGTACCCAAGTGAATGGAAATCTACAGGATAACGAGACTTTACGAAGAGAGACAGAGTATGGATGGAAACTGTGACCCCTCGGCAGAGCCCTGGAGGGAGACGCGGCTGCCATCAAGGCTGGTAAGGAACAGCTAATATTTTGATGAATTCTTAAAGGCTGACTATGGACCAGCATGACAGCTTAGTGTTCCTGTGAGCCCAGATGCAAGGGGAGTTCACGTTCATTCATAAGCCATTTCCCATGGTGCTCGGCAGAGACTGGGGGTGGGAGGATGAGTCTGCAAGAGTCACCTTCCTGCAGCAGAGCACGCTGGGATGGAAACCCGCCCACTCCCCTGCATCCTTCTCTCCTGTGAAGCTAAGCCTTAAAACATTTCACTTCCACTTCAGGAACCTGTTGCTGTCAGGGCCCTGGGCAAAGATCTGCTGCTGCCTCTAGGGGAGGGGCAGAAGTGAAAGCTTTTTTTTTTGCCAGGGAAGTGGATTGTCTCCAACAGAAATCACCTTGGGGTTCACAATTGGGGTGCACATTCTTTCTAGACCCTCCAACCTGCATTGTGACCTCTGGCCTGGTTCCACATCTGAACAATGAGGTGATTGGTATAGCTCAGGGGTTCTCAGTTCCAGCTGTGGAGATCTCCTCTTCTGGGCAAGATGGAGTGACAGGGTTTGGATTTATCTTCCCCCCTGAAGTGACCAAAAGACAAAATTATGACAGTGCTTTACAAGACCCTGGACATCAGGCAACGAGGGAGAGATGAGAGATGAGAGACCAATCAAGGAGGCCCCACAACTGCACTGACTTCCAGCCCTGGGAGAGTTGCCAGGCCCTGGGACAGAGAGGGAGGAGGGTCCCAGGTGGAGCCCGGGGGTCCCAGAGTCAAGGCGCTGGAGCTGAGATTTGGCAGGACCCACGACCAGGAGGAGAGCAGCAGGGAAAGAGAGCTCTTTGAAGAGTGTGCAGAAGGGTCTTGCCTCATGAAGGGGAAAATTTAGCCCTAGACCCAGACCCGCTCTGGTCCCACCTAAGAAATATTTAAAGCAAGATCCTAAAGGTACCCCACTATTTTCGAGTTACAGAATAAAGCTTGAGAAAATTTAGAGCCAAACAAAAATACCCAGTGCCCAGCAAGGTGATGTTCACAGTGTCTAGAAAGACACGTGGCTACAGTAATGTCTAAAAAGAAGGTTTCAAAGCAAATGATTTTACAGGAGGTAAAGATCGTATTGTGAATTCATCCAGAGGACCTACCGATCCTCAATGTTTATGCCCCTAATAGCTTTTCAGAATACGTGAAATGAAAAGTAGATGAAGCCCAGTGATAGTCAGAGGCTTTAACACCCCCTTCTCAATAATGGACAGGGCAACCGGACAGAAATTGACATAAACAATACAGAGAACTTGATTAATACCATCAACCAATTTGACCTACGTGACATAGAATATTCAACCAGGCAACGATGGAGTGCACATCCTTTCCCCTGCCTGTATCTGAAAATGCTACGTAGATAATATTCTGCATCATGAAACAAGTCTCCATAAATTTCAGGGGCTCGAGTAGAGAGCATGCTCTCTGACCACAACAGCAATCAATTGGAACCCAGCAACTTAACAGAAAGATTTCTTAAAAGTCTCCAAATATTTTGAAACTAAATAGCATACTTTCAAATAACCCATAGTGTTAAAGAACTAACCAGAGGGGAATTAGAAAGTACTTTTCACTGAAAGAAAATGAAAACACAACATATCAAAATCGGTGGGATGCCGTTAAAGCAGTTCTTAGGGGAAATTTATTGCACAAAACGCCTACATTCGAAAAGGAGAAATGTTTTCAATCCGTAACCTCAGCTTTCACTTTAAAAAACTAGAAACAGAAAAGCGAATTAAATGCGTGTAGATAACAGAGGGGAAATAAGTATCAGGGTAGAAATCAGGGGAGAAAAGCGATAGAGAAAATTAATGAAACCAAAGCTGGTTCCTTGAGAAGATCAATAAAATTGATAAACTTCTAGCCACATGGATCAGGAAGCAAAAAAGGGAAGACACAAGTTACCAATATCAGGAATGAGACAGGAGACATCACAAATTCTACATAAATTATCTGGAATCTCTTGCAAGTGAAATCTGTCTTTTCTTTTTTTTTTTTTTTTAAAGATTTTATTTATTTATTTGTTAGAGAGAGAGAGAGAGAGCGAGCACAGGCAGATATTCCTTCATTCCTATCAGTTTGGACTCACAGGTATTTATTTAATACTTTGGGTTATAATCCAATACTAATTTATTTATTTTGTTGCCCAAATTGTTCCAACTTTGGAGATTGATAACACTTTTAGTTGGGTTCTTGTCTCCTTTTGCTATTTGCCCATCATGGTGAGATTTTTTTTTTATTTTTTAGCACATCGTTACTTTTGGGCATTAAAAGGTACACCGGGCTCGTCTTGTCCATTTCCTACTCTAGTTCTAGAATCAGCCTTTTCTCCAAGGAGCCCTAGATTCTGTTACCAGAGAATTCTATGACAAACCAAGATTTGGGTGCTAGGTATGTTTGTCGCTATTCGGAAGTCATTGCCTGGAGGCCCTGTCAGCTCACTGAGCAAGGAAATATAGTTACACTAACTCATACCTATACATGGATGTATAAATATTAATATATGTAAGCATCTGTATCTGCATTCAACTAAATGTGAGTTGCTGCTGATGTTTCCAACTCTAATCCATGACCACATGGATCATTCTAGCCTTCTCTCTTTGTTTGTCTGGAAACTCCTACCCCAACAGTGAGAATTCTGGCTCCCACCTCTGCCCTCCAAACACTAATGTTCATTTCCAGTGTATTTACATAGTGATTTCAGAGTTGTTAGCCCCTCTGTGCAGGAAGCAACTCTATCCACTAGAGTCCAGTGCTTCTGTGTATCTCATTCTGCTTTTCGTCATATGGGTTCCATTCATTTCCGAAGTTGCATAGATCAGCACCTTTTACCTCTACCTGCTTCCCTGAGGTTGTTCTCCACATTTGTAATATGGTGAGATTCTTTAGTCCTAGTCTGAACTCCATCCTGGAGTCCCCTAACCTCCTAGACAATGTCTTAAAATCTGCATACATTAACTAACAGCTGCTCTTCCTACGGTCAAGTTCTATGGATTTTGACAAATTTATGATATCATTTATCCACCATTATGGTAGTTT
Source organism: Taxidea taxus jeffersonii (assembly GCA_003697995.1). Lineage (NCBI taxonomy): Eukaryota > Metazoa > Chordata > Mammalia > Carnivora > Mustelidae > Taxidea > Taxidea taxus. Next base: position 27,544 of record ML100454.1, on the reverse strand, counting down.
GCCTAAAGCTTTACTGCCCTGAAAAACGTCTTTGGTGCTTTACCTCTTCAATCCTTCCCTTCCCTGAGACCCTTACAACCACTGATCTGTTTCCTACCTCTGTAATTTTTTCTTTTCCAGAATGCCGCATTCATGTAACCTTTTCAGATGGCCTTCTTCCCTGTAGCAATAAGCATTTAGGCTTCATCCATGTATTTGCCTGGCTCCATTGCTCATTTCTTTTTACCACTGAGTACTTCTCCATTGTATGGATGTACCATGGTTTACTTATCCATTCATCTATTGAAGGACAGCTTGCTTGCTTTCCGTGCTTGGCAATTGTGAATAAAGCTGCCGTCAGCATTCATAGGCAGGTTTTTGTGTGTTCATAAACGTTCGGATCAGTTGAATGAATACCTGGGAACGTGCTGCTTCATCGTATGGTGAGACTATGTTTAGCCTCGTACGAAACTGCCAAACTCCCTTCCCAAGTGGCTCTACCACTTTGTATTCCCACCAGCAGCGGGTGAGAATTCCTGTGGCTCTGCTTCCTCTCCAGCAGTTACTGTTGTCTGGGTGGGATCAAAAAACACATCTAGATAAGTGGGCCCCATTCCCAGGGATTCTGACTCCACCTGCCTGGGGTGGGGCCCGGAACGCAATGTTGCTGAAAAGCCCCTGGAGATTCTGATGTGGAGTCAGGCTTGAGGACTATGGAGCCACATTGACTGCCTCATGGTACAGATAGGGAAATTGAGGCCCTGGGGGTGTGAGTGCCACTGTGGGACTGATCTCAATGGTCCTTCCAGCTAAGGGTCTGGAAGGGGCTGTGTGATATCCTGGTTAAGAGTCAGGTTTCTGGACTCCCACAGTCCCAGGCTCAAAGCCCGAGTCTGCCTCTCATCAGCTGGGTGACCTTGGGAAAGTGCCAGCACCTCTCTGAGCTCCTTCTCTGTGGGACGAGGATGTTCACAGGACCCGCTGCACAGGTTGTGTGAGGACCGATTGGATCAATGAGTCCAAAGCTCTCACTCCTGAGCTGGGCACCTGGTGCTGTCTTTTGCTGTCCTTGGGACTCTGGTCATATGCTCTGGGCTGTGCCTGACCTCCCACACTGGAAGGCTGTGCTCTGTGCCTTTTCTGGACCATAGGGGCCCTCCCTGCCCCTGCTTCCCATCCCTACTCCTGGTTGCCACTTGGCCTCCTCCTGGGGCCTGCAGGGGCTCCCCCTGCTCCTCCCCACCCCTCCCTTTCTTTCTCCCACTTAACAAACAGCTTCACTTAAAAAGCCATCTGGGAGGATGGATGGCACAGGCACATTTTGTAGAATAAGTTTTCAGGGAGAAGAGCCAAGAAATTAAAGGCACAGCACTTAGGATGCTTCCCTTATGAAGCCCCATAACTCTGACTGCTGGGGGATTTCTCCTGCATTGTACATTCATCCCTTCCTGCCCCCGCCCGGGCCTTGGGGCTCTGTTCTCTCTAGTCCTTAGTGGGCCTGCTCCCACCAGCTCCGTGGACTCCCTCCTTCAGGTGACACTTGCCCTTTCTCATAGCTGGGGCTTTCCTCTCTGAACCTCTCTCCTGTGGGTCACTGCCCCACCTTGGGTAGCTGCTTGCCCCTCCCCAGGAGTCTCGGGTGAAGGTTTGTTTACTTCTGGGGTCCCCAGAAGTGATGTGCAGACAACAAGTGGATGTCCTGTGAAGGAGAGATGTGTCTGCAGTTGGGATGCACGGATGACCCTGGGGAGGGGTAGTGAACTCCCTGTCTCTGGAGGTGTGCAAGGAGGACACTCAGCAAGGTGAGCAAGGTGTGCAAGGTGAGCACTCAGCAGAGAAACCTCCAAGGAGGCAAACTGGCTGAGAGGCTGAGAGCTTGGGTTTCAGAGGCCGAGAGCTGTGGGCCGAGTCTCGAACATCGACCTTCCGCAAAAACTTTTATTCATTAAACCTCCATTTCTTCATTTGAAAAAAATCAAGCAAAGGAATATTTCCCACTCCCCAGGGTTGTTCTGGAGACAAAAGGACATGATGTGTGCAAAGCGCTGGGGGCAGAGTGCATGTTGTCGGGATGTAGCTGGGATGGAAGGGCTGGGTTGTGACACCTTGAACGATCTAAGATTCCAAATTGCTTGGAGACAATTTAAGTTTGGAGTTTGGAGACATCTAAGGCTCTGCGATCCTGTCATTCAATTATCCTAAGATTCTAAGATTCCCCAGGATTCTAAGGCTTTAAGAAATTATGATTTTGTTCTCCTCATTTAAGGCTCCTTAGGAAGCACAGAGCTGTGTGATTCTCAGATTCGCATTCTAGACCCATCCCTCCATCAGTGAGGCTCGTCCCTGTCACGGGCTGTCTGCTGCTTCGGGAGCATTTATCTCTGTCCCTCCTCCTCCTCACGTCCTCCATCTGTATCCCCCACTGGCCCATCGCCACTTCTCTGGGGACCCTTTTTGCTAATTCCAGGCTTCTCCACTGCTGCTCACTTGTACCCACATCCCGACATGTTGTCTCCTGCATGCCCACCCTCGCAACGAACAGCATCTTTGGAATCTTCCCCCTTCAAGGCCAAAGCCTGAGGCAGAACTTCCAGGAGGATCTCCTCCCCTCCCAGTTGAAATGAACACCTTTTGCCTCCATGTTTCATGCAGATTTTGTTTAAGTCATGATTATAGCATTTATCAGAATTTTAACTCATTATTGGAGAGAAACCCGTGCCCATCATCTCACGGCAGACCCACCTTGGGTGTCCTTTTAAGACTCTCCACACTCCCCAAGGAAGGCAGCTCCATGGACCTGATCTTTCAGAGGTGGGATGCTGATGGGCCATGCTTACTGGCAGGCGGGGTCAGGGCACGGAAGGTGAAGGTGCTGGACACGCTCCCTCCTTCCTCTTCCTCTCTTGCTGCCTGAAGCCTAGAGGCCAGCCAGTCTGTGGACCAGCTGGGTGAAGCCAGGGCGGGTATCCCTGGTTCTCTCCCTTGCCCTCTTGTTTTTCCCTCCCCCTGCATGAGCTCACCCAAGTCTGTGGGGGGCATCCCGTCCATGCAGTCACAGTCCCCAGGCTCTCTGTCCTGCCAGCCCCCTCAGCTGTGATCCACAGCGAGGTGCTCAAATGAGTCCAGCACGTCCCAAGAGCTAGACACACAGTGGACAGGCTGCCTGCCTCCCATCTTTTCCTGTTTGAGGGCTCCTGTAGCCTCTGACCTCTGGGGAGCCCACCACCTCCTGCCCCTGGAGTTCAAAGCTGAATCTTTTAGCTTCCTGTCAGACCTGCTCCTCCTCACCTTGGGGATCCCCAGCAGCCCCTGCTCATCCAGATCAAGGGGGACATCCCTGACTTTGTCCTTCTTACAACCCAAGGCCATTAGTCTTGCCCATTTTTATTCTTCAAACCTCCAGACTCCCCCTACCTCCCCCATATCCCTGTAGTCCATTTCAGGCCCCAGTCATCTCTGGCCCAGACATCCCCACACCCTCCCACCAGGTTCCTCAACCCCACTGCTGCCCCTTTGTCCATCCACCCTGCGACCCTGAGACCTGAGCAAGGGGGGGGCCCGGCTCCACCCTCCTCCAGCAGCACCTCTCCCGTCAGGACACGAGGTGACAGTGACAAGGAAGGTTTGGTGCCCCAAACCAACAATCCCCTTCCTGATTGACCAGAACCTCCTTCTGGGGCTGGCATGGGCCTCATCCCTGGGTGTGCAGTCCCGAGGGGAAACGCACGGCCCTTGTGCATGTGATCAGAACCACAACGAGCAGCTGTCTGTGGGGACCGGAGCCTAGGCCTGGGGGCTGGGGTGTCTGTACATTGTGTGTGAAGCTGTGCGGGGGCTGTGCCCAGGGAAGGAGGGCTGGCTCCAGGCTGGGTCAGGGGTCAGGGGCCAGCCTTCTCTGCTCCCTACATTCTAATGCAGAGATCAAGAATTTGTCAAGGTAGGAGGGCAAACTAATTTTATTTGACTGTTACTTGATTTATAACTTAGATATTTAGTTCACTGGCCTATGGGCCTCACTGGTTCTCTGGCCCTGGGCTGCACACACATTGGGGCCTGCACTGACGCCCCACCTACTAGATTGTGATCGTCCAAACACAGGACTGTCCCATGATCGCTGCCCAGCACCCTTCAGGCTGCCCCAGACCTTGAGGCGGCTTCTACATGCTGAGCCTGGTTCACGGGACAGGGTGTCATGGCCCTCCCTGCTTCTCCATCATTACCTTCATCTGGACACCAAAAACACACTGGGAAAACCTCAGACTATGCACAAGATGCTGTCCATTTCCTCCCGCCCCCAAACGGGGCTCTCGAGCTGGGGTGTGGCAGGCTCAGGGCTCACAGACCTTGCTGCCCAGAGGGAGGGCTGGGAGCGGGCCCAGTGCAGCACTGGGGTGGTTTGGAGTTCATTGTATCCTGTGACTAATGGGAGTCCTGGCTGCCACTCAGAAGTCAGCAGCCCCTGAGTCCATACCAACGTGGCCAACTGAGAGCCTACCTGCCGGGGAGGATGGGGGTAAGACCAAGGCCCCAAAAGGCTTTGAGGCCTTTGACTATATCAGGAAGAAGCATCTGCAGAAAGTTGGGGCCCATGCCAGGTGCTGGGGGAATGTACCCCTCAGGGCCAGTGCTCCCATTCAGCCAGGTAGCAGACCCAGCCCAAGTCATTGTCCCCCCAGCCCGCCCCCAGGAGCCCGTTGGCAGCCCTGGTAGCTCTGATCTTAGCCCAAAGGCACGAAGCAGAGCTCTGCACCTCTCATCTCTGCTGGCAGGACCTGGGGGGACAGATGAGGCTGTTCCAAACGGAGCCTGGGTGACTTCCTCTGTCCCGGGGATTCTGCTGTGGGGGGTGAGGGAAGGAGGGCCTGACCCTGCCTGGGCTCATGGACACCTGGCTCTGGAGGCTGGAGCCCAACTCTGGGCCTCTGCCTCAGGACCAGCCTCCCAGCCACCCTGTTTCCGGGGCAACCAGAGTCCTCGGGCCAGGCTGAGGCACTCCCCACCCATGACCTACTCTTGCCAGTGGGAAGGGCCAGCCTCAGGGCCAGCTTTGCCATCCAGGGAATGTGCCCTTGTCACAGAGGAGCAGGTAGGAGGAGGGGATCATCAATGCAAGCTTGGGGTCCATAACCAGTGATGATTACAAACTCAGGGGTCCTCTGCCCCTGCTTGCTGCTGGTACACATCAGGGAGGTTTCAGAGCAAGGAGATGGGTCTGTGTGTGCTTTTGCAGCCTATGAGCCCTAATACATCCTTCACTGCCTCCTGGCTCCCCCTTTCTGGTTCAGTTCTCATCCCATTGGCTCTCTTGGACTCTACTGTGTGAGCCCCAAGGCCAGTTGGAAACCCAGTGCACCTGGAGACTGCCCTGACACCTTGCTTCTCAGTTGGTCGCCATCATCAGGAACTTGGGCTTTCACCCACAGTCCCCATGTCCCACCCCCCGCCATCCCCCAGCCCATGGAACACCAAGCCTCCCTGGGTGTCACCCTCCTCCCTGCTCCTCCTCCTTTTCCCATCCCTTCTTGCCATCTCTTCTACTGAGGCACTGGTCCACACCTCTGCTGCCTCTTGGCTCCTTCCATTCATGTGACAGGATCTTCCTGAATCTGGCCCTGCCACTCAGCTCCTGCAGAGCCCGGGGTGGCTCTTGGTCTCCAGGATAAGGCCCGCGCTCCCTCCCCTGACTCCTATGGGTTTTCATTCCATGAATGTGCATGTCAGGAGCCCTGTTCTCTGCCAGGGTCTGGGGCCACAGCAGTGGAAACAACAGCAGGAAGAGGCTCTGGCCCCAGGAAGCTTATCTTCTACCGGGAAAGTCGGACAAGAAACATGGAGATCTAATGTATTTTGTATGTAACATGGTACCAAATGCAAAGGCGAAAGGCACATATGGAAGTCAGGGCTGTGGTTAAAGTGAGGGTGGGGCACCTGGGGGGCTCAGGTCCTGATCCCGGGATCCTGGGATTGAGCCCCACATTGGGCTCCCTGCTCAGCCGGGATCCTGCTTTTCCCTCTCCCTCTGCTGCTGTTCCTGCTTGTGCTCTCTCTTTTTCTGTCAAATAAATAAGTAAAATCTTAAAAAAAAAATAAGTGAGAGTGGTTGAGGAAGGCCTCACGGAGAAGCTAATGTTTTTCCAAAGCCTTGCAGGAGACGAAGGAGGGAGCCAGGTGGGTATCTGAGGAAGGGCATTCCAGGCCAAGGAAACAAGGAGGACAAAGGGCCTTAGAGATGCCACAGAAATACAGGCTCTGGATTCCTCTGAGTTAGTCCTCCTCCTTACCTTCCCATGTAGCTTCTGGTGCACGCCTGGCCCCTCCTTACTTCCTCTCCTCCCCTCTCTCCTCCCCCCCCTTCTCCCTTCCCTTCACCCTGCCTCCCTTCCTCTCACTCCATCCCTTCTCTCCCTTCCCCCTTCCCCTTCCCTCCCCTCCATCTCCTCCTCTCTTCTCTCCTCCTCACCTCTCCTCTCTTCCCCTCCCTCTCCTCCCTTCCCTTCTCCTCTCTTCTCTTAAGCATGCACGGTGCATCATCAGAACTAGTAATTACAGTTCCCATCTCTGGCTCGTGCCTCCTAGACGAAGGGCCCAAAGAAGGAACTGTTTCATATTTAATCAGTATTAGTTCTGGAACACTCTCAGGGGAGCGGGCTCACTTCAGGGCTGCGCAGTTTAATTCTCAGTGAGGCTAATTAGATCAGGAAAAGAGCCTGGACTCGGACAGGGCTGCTGCAGGGCCATGCACTAAACAAGCAGAGGGGCGGAGTACCCCCTGTATCCCCCTGCCCCCACCCATCCTCGGGGCTCCAACCCCTGTCCCCCAGGGGAGCGCAGACCTGGATGTCCTTCTCATGCCTTCCATGACTGATGAATCTCTGGCAGGAAGGGGAGCAGCCCATGTTCAGAGGGGGAGTCAGCCACCTCTGCTAGAGTCCTCCTCAGAAGGTTCCAGAGCCTCTCCTGCATGGCAAGGGATGAAGGACAGGTGGGGCATCAACGGAGAGTCAGCCCCATCCCTTCTCCTGGTGAGGACAGGTCTTTCCCTCACCAGCTCTCCTCCTCCTCCTCACTCTGCTGTGTTCCGCCTGTTTCCGCTGCCACCCTTAACCGCTCGGCTGCCAGGTCACAGATGCTACCGGGTACCAAGCAATTTAAACACAAGATTGCAAGTCTCAGAGGAAAACCTGCAAGAGGGTATCATTATCTCCATTCCTCAGATGAGAAAATCGAGGCTTAGAAGGTAAAATTGCTGGCCCCACCGCCGGGAAGTGGGGGATGGGAAGGATTGGAACCAAGGGCAGCCACAAAGAAGCCTGGTCCTGGCTTCGGAGCTTACCAGCTGGGTGAGCATCGGGGTGAATTACCATCTCTGAGCATCAACTTCCACCGCTCTCTTACTTCATCTGAATCCCCCAATGACACTGCAGTCTGGTGGTTATGTTGTATCCATCCTTCCTTCCTTCCTCCCTCCCTCTCTCTCTTTCTCTCTTTCTTTTTAAGGTTTTGTTTAATTGTCAGAGAGAGAGCGAGAGAGAGAGAGAGAGAGAGAGAGAGAGAGTGAGAGCACAAGCAGGGGTAGGGGCAGAGAGAGAGGGAGAAGCAGATTTCCCGCTGAGCAGGGAGCCCCATGCGGGGTTTGATCCCAGGACCCGGAGACCATGACCTGAGCCAAAGGCAGACACTTAACTGACCGAGCCACTCAGATGCCCCTGTTGTGTCCATTTTTGCAGATGCAGAAACCGAGGCTGGGGGAGGGGAGAGCTTTGTTCATCTCTGAGCAGGTCAGTCTTAGCGGCGCAGGGACCTGGCCAGGTCTATCTGGTGCTGCTCTCCCCTCTGCCCCAGCCATGCCCACTCTGTTAGGGGCACAGCCAACACCCTTCCCCGGAGCTCCCCGGAACAGATGGGTTTGCTCAGGGTTAAGGAACACCCTCAAGTCAAACATAGAGAGTCAGGTCATCCATGCACATGAACTCATGCAGTGTATTGCCAGTGACAGACATGGCCTGGGTCTCCCCCCAGACATCCAAGGTGTGGAGCTTTTCCCTGATGACCGCCCAACCCTTCCCTCTGCCAAAGCACACAGAACGGGAGTGACTTTGCGGGCTCTAGTGCCAAGCTGTCTGGATGGCTCGGCCATGGACCTGGCCTGTGTGGGTGTGGCTGGGCCACGGACGGGGATGGGACCTGCAGCATCAAAGCGTGGAGAGGAGATAACAGGAAATGACCTGTGCTCAGCCCAGGGTTCCAGAAACATGACCATTCAGAGCACAACGGCTACTTCATTATTTGCATTTGGTTTGGTTTTCCAGGTCCACTGTGAAGGGTTGGGCGAGCCCCCAAGTCCTTGGCCCCAGTTCCCACCCAGTGAACTGTGGGGCATGTGGCTTTGGCTTGGAGTCAGGCCGCCACATCCAGGACAGCTGTGATGACCAAATACATGCCCGCTTGGGCTCCACCGGGATTCTCTGTGTGAACTTGGGCACCTTCATCTCTCTCTGACCCTGATACTGCATCTTTCCATGGGAAAGCCAGACTCAAGAGATGACATCCAGGCTCCATGTGACCTTGAAGACCCCACTGTACCGAGATCAGTCTGAGCACCCACCCACAGAGGAAGAAGCAGCAGCAGAGAGAAAATCCCCCCAGAAGAGAGGGGGCAGGGAATCCCATGCACTTCTGTTGTCTTTCTCTGTCATGAGTGAGCCCTGTGCTGGGTGCTGAGCTCTGTATAGGCCATGCCTTGTTCAAAACAATGCCACAAGGTAGGCGCAGTAACCATCTCCATTTTGCATATGGGGAAACTGAGGTCTCTTGCCCAAGGTCATATGTGACCCTGACATTGATTCCAAAGCATGACCACTTCACCATGAGGGCTGGGCTAAGACCTTAGAACTTTGCTGTGAGCATGGGCATTCTGGATCCTAGTTTTGGGCTGAGGAGAACGAGGCCTGAGGAGGCTAAACAAGGTCATCCAGCTAGTGAGAGGTGAAACCAGACTCCGACCATGTTGCCTGGACTCCTAATTCCAAATCCTTCCCACCGACATCCTCTGCCTCCCTTACTGTAAGCCACCTAATAAAGCCAGAGCTGGGGTGGGGCATGGTGGATGTTCCCCTTGCTGCTTCACAGTAACTGGGCTTCTTTCTTGTCTTTCCTTTCTCCTGTCCCACCCCCACAGCTGTCCCAAGTAGCCACCCTCTTGGCAGGTGACGATAGGAAACATGAGCTTCCCCAAACATGAGCTTCCTCTCCCTTGTTCAGTCCTCATGCCATGTGTCATCATAGGGCCCTGCCCTGTTTCCCTTCCCACTCTCTCCCGGTCCCCTCTCTTGGCCCTGAAGGGATCCCTCACCATCACCTGCTGGTGACCATGGTGAGCCACCGCAGATTACCATTCAATGCTTGGTCACCACTGAACACCCACTGCCATTAGCCACCGGTGCTCGTGCTGGTCACTGCTGACCACTATGGATTGCCTTTGACCGCCATGGGTCATGGCTGACTGTCACTGTTGTCAATGATCATGTCTGGCCCCCATGTCTTGATTTTCTGTCCCCCTCCCCTTTCTACACATCACTCTTTCCCTTTCTTAGTTCCCCTCCCGCCTCTCTGATGAATTATTCTCAGCCCACTTTACTGGTTTTTCAAGTCATCCTCACATACACCACTTTTATCATTGTCCTCGTCACACTCCCTTGGGAGTGTCTTGTCTGCACACAGAGCATCAGCTTCCACCTTGGGGCCAAGGGCCCCGCACCTCCATCTCCAGGGCCCAGATGGAGGGTTGGGGACAGCTCTGCCACTTATAAACTGTGAGGCCTCAGGCAGGTCGCTTCCCCTCCCTAAGCCTGTTTCCTCACCTGTAAACTGGGGAGATGCTATGGTCCTCTCTGAAGGGACCTCTGTGATCAAATAAGGTCACAGAAGCAGCTCTGACCAAAGACCTGGCACACAGGAGGTGCTCAGCACAGGCTTGTCTCTTTTTTTTCCGTAAGATCCCCAAACTGACAGTCCTTCACTGAACCTTCCGCCAATCCCTCTGGGTCCCTGGAGGAAGGACGGGGCTTCTGTTAGATGGGGCAGTCAGGGGGAGGAGGAGATCCTTCTGGGGAGGTGATATTTGATGAAGTTGGGGAGTGAAGTACATGGATATCTGCAGAAAGAACCTTCTAGGCAGAGGGAATAGCTGGTGCAAAGGCCCTGTGGTGGGCATGGGCTTGGAGTGTTCACAGGGAATTGGGGAGGCCACTGTGGCTGGGTGGGATGAGCATGGTATGAAATGGGGGTAGAATGCGGACCATGTGGCACCTAGAAATGACGGGACATGCCCCCTGCCTTGTCCTGTGAAGACCATGATGTTCGCGTCACCTTGTGAGAATGTGAACAAGGCTCTAGTTCTGCGTGGGCGGGGACAGGCGGGAAGGGGACTGCTTTCTCCAGCAGATGCCCCACTCAATCACAGTGCCAGGATCTCTGGGCTCTTGAAGGCTTGTGAAAATTTGTAAGGTCTGGAAAAAGTCATGGCATTAAAATACAAACAGAAAGCTGTACCACTGACATTGACGTGTGTCACAGAGTCACTCTCTGCTCTGCTTGGCTCTCACATGGTTACCTGCCCGTGGATTTAATGTGGGAACCAATCTAATACGTGTCATCTCATGGAAGATGGAGCTTCCAAAAGTGAGAAGGTCTGGGTCTGGAAAGGTCTTAAAAGAACAAAGGTGGGGTGGGGGCGGGGAGAGGGAAGCAGAGCTGTTCCCTTTGGAGCCTCTGTCCTCCTGACAACTTCTTCCCCATCACTGAGGCCCAGCTTCACCCTCATCATCACAAAGCTGGGCCAGTGTGGCGGCCCCAAGCCCTCTGGGTCTCCCCACTGACCACTCGGCCTGACTCCGGCTGTCTGGCCCTGGGAACCCACATCTGCTCATGGGGCCTTGACCTCAGAAGCAAAAGTGGGGGACAGAGGGGAAGATTAAAAAATGTAGAAACACAAAACCAGCCCAGACTGTTTTCACTGAATTTCTAGAAAGGAGCCAATTTCTACTTCTCTCTCTCCCTCTCCTCAGTGTTTCAGTTGAAACAGCCCACATGTCTCCTTTAGGGAAAGACAAGGAGTTGAAAGCCTAATTTGGGAGTTACACCCATTCTTCATCCCAGCCAGAAAAAGCCTCCAGGCTGGTGATGGGAGCCTTGTAAATACCCAGCGCCTTCCTGGAGCCCCTAGAGGTGAGGCTGGGGGTTTACTGTTGCTGGATAGTCAATTAATGCAGCGGGGATCGGAATGTGCGTCCTCACCTGGGCAGGTCTGGGCTGTGGTCCCACACTCAGATGCATGCCCACAGCCCTGCACTCAGATGCTGAGCTGCAGGCAGGAAGGCAGAGCACCTGCCCAGCCGCCAGCCCCTCCAGGCTGTGGTTCTGGGGTAGGCGGGGCTCCATGCTCCTTCTAGATCCAACCCACAGGCCGCAGGCCCCCAGGTGATGCTTGAGCTCCCACCATCTGCAAGTTGTGGTTTTACCTTAAATGTTACTAATCCAGGCTGCCTTTATAAAGCACACATTTTTTTTCAACCTCAGGAGAATGAATGGAGGATCTTCTCCCTGGAAGGCAAGATAAATGAGCACCTGGGAAACCTGGAGATTAAAGGGGCTGCTGAGAAAGGCAGCAAAAGGGAGCTGGATTGGGGAGGGGTCCGGGCAAATCGCACCACCTTCCAGGTTGTCCAGTGGAAGGTTCCAAGTGGCCAGCCCCTCTACCGCACCCCCTCCTGTCTTTGTTGGCACGAGGGAGGGGGCGAGGGGGTGTCTCCATCACTAGAGGACAGGATTGTGACACTCAAGGCGTGAAGAACTGCAGGGCAGCAGGTTGGGGACCCAGTCCCATATAGCTGGACAAAGTGCCTCCTGTGAATGTGGCTATCCCAGATCGGGAGGGAATCTAGTCTTGGCTGGCTGGCCTCCTTCTCAGCAGCTGGCTCATCTGCGTTGCAGGGCATGTGAACTGGATTAGTCATAAGACTATTAGTAGAGCTCACAGTTTACCGATGCCTGGCACTGGGCAAGCTCTCACTGAATCCTCTCCAGAACCCTAGCTGTTGCAAACTATTACTGTCCACTTGTAATGGAAGGAAAGGAAACTGAGGCACAGAGAAGGACGTGAATGTCCAAAGACATCAGGTAGTGAAAGTTGGAGCCATGAGGTGATGTTCAAGTCTTCTAAGACTTTTCAGATCTTGAGTGTTCATTCTAAAAAGCCGTAATTCAATGACGCCATAAATCTAAGGTGTTCTGTTTCTAACACTCCATAATTCTAAGAGTCTTAGAGTCTGTGCTGTGATGCTAAGTCTGAGGACCTAAGACTCCGTTGCTCTAAGATTCTCTGTGTCTCATATTTTACAGGTAACACTGGGGGTTATTCAAAACCAAACAGCGTGTGGCAGGGAATTGTTTGCCCTTACTTCCTCTGGAAGAGAGAGGTGATCTCTGTTTCCAAAGGTCTCAGTTGTCCCTCCTGGCCCCTTGGCCCTGGAAGGAAAAGGCAGGGGAAGCCAAAAACTTTACTATTTTAAGCCCATTAATCTGAGATGTTCCCGAGGGAGATGGTTGAAAGCCAATGTATGGGGGAAGGAAGGGAGTGGCCCAGAAAGCAGGCATGGGTCTTCAGCATCATTTTTCTGGAGGTGAGCCATCAAGGATGCCTCCCCCTTGCAGCCTTCCCAGGGCCTGGGGCCCTGGGGGTGGCAGGTCTTTGGAGGGAAAGGGCTACAAGATGTATGCCTGGAGGTTGGTTCTAGGAGAGCAGTCCTCTGCCCAACCCCCACTCCATCTCCAGGACTGGATCCCTCTGTCCAATTGTCCTCAGAGTCAGGGTCACTGTCTGCGGCTACCTTCCTCGGGCCTGTGTTTACGTTCATTACTCATCTGTCTGCTGAAATGTCAGCTCCCTGAGGGCAGAGACCAAGCCTGGGCAGACCTGAGGCAAATATTTGTTCTCTGAATGAGTGATGTCCAATGGCCCCATCAGAGTGAGACTGAGAGTCAGCCTGCCTCCTCCTACCCTCCCCCACATCTGATCAGTGGCCCCTATCACCTAAAGAGCTCTGGGGTCCACTCCCCCGCAGCCCCGTGTCCCCGTTTGTAATGTCCTCAGTGAGGACACAGACTCTGCAGCCAGAGTCTGGGATCAAATCTGCCATCTACTAGCTGAGTGACCTGGGGCAGTGATTTAACCTCTCTATGTCTCTTTCTCTCTATAAAATAGAGGTGGCAATAGTCCTCTTAAGATTAATGGAAGAAATAAATGTCTAAGGTATTCAGAATATTCCTGGCAAACAAGAAGCCCTCAGTAAGTGTTAGCTGGGACTATTAATACACACTGTGATCACGATTACTCTCATACCTCCTCTCCCTAAAGCCTACAGGAAGAGGCCCAAACCCCTTTCCGGTCCGGCCCTCCTCTGCAGCCTGAGGGCACCCACCATCTCTTGGGTGGCACAGAACTCCCCTCCTCCTGCTTTCTCTGGCCCCCATGCCATCAGGCATGCTGTTTTGCCTGCCTGGAAGGCTCGCCCGTCATCTTCAACTCGGACTCTGTCCTGATGAATGAGCTCAGTCGCCACCTCCTCAGTGAAGTCAGTTCAGACCTCCCCTCCCTTCCTCTCCCCCTCCTGGAAGCCCCCCTGGGCTGCCAGCACCTTCTCTGGGCTCCCACAGTAACTGATACATTTCTGTCAAACCACTCACCCAGTGCCAGAACCATCACTTACAAACATACCCCCACCCCTCAGGCAGGGGCTTGTGCCACTGTCTTTCCTTCTCTTTGTCCCTGATCCCAGGGCTCCTGGTGTCACAGAGTGGGTGATCACAAGTGATTACGGAAAAGATAGGCAAGGCACGGTGCCAGGGTCTGGGTCCTGAGTGGTCTGCCCCCACCACCCCTGTCTGAGCCTGGGTCTCCCCATCTGTGATATGGGTGTGCTGCCGCTCAGCCCGCCCCACCCTGGAGCACAGGAAACGTTGGCGTCCTTAGGCCCTTGGCTGGCCCGGTGTGCAAGGGAAGGCATTCTCTCATTAATTAGGCTCATCAGTTCTGGAGCCTGGTCTTTGGGGAGAGGAACCGGGCGGGTAATGAGGGTTGTCAGGGGAGACGGAGACGGGGCTGCAGTCGACGCCAGCGTCGCCCCAGAGCAGCGGACCCGGGGCTGCGGGGCGACGGAGGGGATCTGGGATATGGCAGGCGGGCAGGCACCTGCTGCAGGGGCAGAGAGGGACCCGAGCCCTCCTCCGGGTGTGGCGACCCCGCGGCGGTGCCGGCTCCGGCCCCAAGGTGGCGCTGCAGGCTCTCGCAAGTGCAGCTCATCCCAGAGGCGCGGGGCACCAGGGCAAGGGGCGGGAGAGGGAGAGAGGTGAGAGGTGGGGAGGAGGGGGAGCAGAAGGAATGGGGGGTGTAGAGAGAGAGAAGAGAGAGGGGCAGGGAGTCCAAAGGAGAGGAAGAGAGAAAATGGTGGAGAGGGGAGGGGAGGAGAGAGGAGGAAGGGGGAGAGGGGCTTCTTCTAGGTCTGGGGCTGGAGGAGCCAGATGATCCTCCTGGAACTGGGTCCCCCACAGGCACCCATGCCTACAGAGTAGTCACTTTGTCCCTTAACTCCCCTCCATCCCTTCAGGGCTCCCCAGGGCCCTCGGGATGAAGCCTGGGATGCACAGCCCAGCTTACCCATCCTCTGTGATCTGACCCCAGTGTGCCCTCAGCCTCCTCTTTCTCCATCTTCCCACCCCCCACTTGCACCCTCCACCCTAGGTCCCAGCCAGGCAGAGCTTCCTGCCCACTTCCAAGGGGACCCAGCTCTCCCTCTCTGCCAGGTTGTGGCCATTAGTACTAATCTTCTCCCCCATTTACCCCTCCTCCTGGCACCCCCCCCCCTTTTCCTTCTGGTCTCAGCAAGATCACCTCCTCCCAGTGGTCTTCCCTGACACCGCTGTCCAGGGTCTGGTTTTCCCCTGGGCTCCCTGGGCCTCTGGCATCTCCCTCATCTGTGCACTGACCACTCTGAGTTGTGATGGATTCCTCTGTTTTTCCAGCCAGACAGGGGGCTCCCTGAGGGCAGGGATAGGCCTCATCCTCCTTGGCATACCTGGGGCTAGCCCAGGGGCTGAACAGACAAGGTGGGCAGCAGAGGGTGGGATGCATGAATGATCTGATGAGGGGCTGAGTGTGGGAGCAAAGGAAGAGAGATGGGGAGTAGGGGGAAGAGCACAGTGCAGGGAAGAGAGGGAGGGAGGCATTGAGGCCCCAGTGTGCAGGGACCATCGGAGTCTCAGCACTGCCGGTCTGTGATCTCCCTGTGAGGTCATTTGGTCACTGGGGTCTGGGCCCTTGACCATCAGGAAGTCCTTGTTCCTGGCTGGAATCAGGGCTCCTTCCATTGTGAGGAACAGTATCTGGTTAGTTGCAGGGAAAGGATAGTTTAGTGTGAGGACCTTGGTCTTTCCTGTGCCACCTGGAGGGGGAGCAGGGGGCTCCGGGAGGGACTGGAGAACCCATGCTCTGCCCCATCCCTTTCTGCTTCTCTCCCATCACAGTTCCCCATCGACACACAGCATCACCCATCGCCCACGGCTTTACACAGCTTCAAATACCTTTCAGCCCCTAAAGTATGTGTGTTTACACACACACACACACACACACACACACACACACACACACACTTTTTATGAGAAGAGAGACCAAAATCTTAAGAATTTTACTGAATGGCATCATAGAGCAACATGGAAACAGGCAACATAGCTCAAATCCAGTTCTAGGAGATCTGGTTGCCCTGGCTTGGTGATGGCATGAATACCAGCCTGGTCTTGGTTCCTGGTAACAACTCCAACTACTGGCAAAGCTCTTCTCTCCAAAAAGGCAAGGTGTCACAACTATAGTCTACTTATTTCAGGTCTCACGCATTAGGCACCACTTCCTCCAGGAAGCCTCCCTGGATTGCCAAGCCTGGATTAAGTACTTCCTCTGTGAATGTCTGTAGTCTTCTATACGTCACCTATCATGGCATGCATTGGAATTTACTTGTCTGTCTCTTCCTGTTGAACCAGGGGTTCTTTGAGGGCAGGGACTGTGGATCATGGCTGAATCACCAGGACCTCTTACACATGTGTTCGATTACCATTTGTTGAAAGAAGGAGTAAGTCCAGTGATTCCAATGTCCCCACCTACCTCTGAACCTCTTTTTTGCTCCTACACCAGCCTGGATCTCTGTTCTGACTCTTTACTTTTGGTCCTACATGTCTGTCTTCTGTCCCACCCCCTCCTTGCCCAGGGAAGTCATAAAAGGGCCAGGAAACACTGAAGTTACCAACTCACCAAGTCCCATATCTGTCATTGTCCAGCTGTGTGGCCTTCAGGAAGTTCACCTTTCCAGTTTGGGTCTTAATATTGTTTTTTTTAACTTTCTAAAAGAGATGCTTTGCAAGCAAGGGAGAGAAATTTAATAAACTATTTAATAACCTCCCTGGCAGAGACAGAAGGGGGTTTGTGCAGGACGGGGCATAAAGGGGAGAGAGGGAACTTCAATTATAGCCACCAAGAGACGGAAGCTGTCAGCAGGTGACTGCCATTTAGAAAATGGCATCTGGACCTTGTTTCTCACGGCGGTGACATGGATGGGGCTACACAGAAGGGTGAGGGGTGTTTGCTAAGCCTGGGAAGGGGCCGGGAGCAGGGTTTCTGGGGGGACAGGCAGGCTCCACAATGTGCTGCCTGGCTCTGGGGCAGAGAGGCCCTGAATGGAATTATAGAGGGACCATTTCATGGTTTTCCTTCACTCAGCCCAGCCTGGGGAGCCAGCTCTCTCCTACTGAAAAGGGGACTGGAGGCCATTGCCAAGCACCATGGACAAGGGGGCAGGGACTGGTGTGGACATCCAGTCCTCATCACTGCTGATCCTTGACTCTATTTCTGGAACACCTGCTCTTGGCTTGTGTAGTATTTAGTTCTGCAAACCTGCCTGGGCAAGGTTCATGTCTCTATTTCACCAGTGGAGACCCTGAGGCTCACAGCCCAGGCTCTTCCCACCCTTCCTTGTCCCCAAATTCTGTTTCTTCCTCTGTGTCCACCTTTTTAGGTCACTGTGAAGGAGCCCCTACCCTCAATGGGGCAGAGAAAAAGAGCCAAGGCCCCTGAGAGCCCGGGAGCCATGCAGTACAAATTGTTTAGCTGATCCCTTCCCTCCATCTGTAGGCAGCCAGCAAACTTGGCAAAGTTTATCTTCCATTCTCTTCCCTTGCCATGATTTGCTATTTGGGGTCCTTGGAGAAGCCCCCAAGTAAATATTAATAATGTGCCGTTGTGTACATTGGCCGAGATAGAGAATGAATCATTTCCTGCTTCCCTCCTGGGCTCAGAATCTTAACTAAAAATATATTGGATCTTCGGGTAACTTTGATGGACTTGTTGGATGGGGCTGAGTCAGCGCCAGGAAACAGCTTGCCCTGTTGGATGCCCTGAGGATGAAAATTCCATCATTCCCCCACCGTGCCTGGGTTTCCCTAGCAGCACACAGAGCACTGGTACCAAAAGGCTGAGGTTCAAGTCCTTCCCGGCTCTGGCATGTCCCAGCTGCGTGGCTGTAGTGAGTGTTTCCTTTGCCCCTCTGACTCTCGGAGGAAGACTAGGATCTGCATCCCATCCAGCAGGGTGACCTGGGCTCTTCTGCAGGGCAGGCTCAGCCCATCAGCCCCGGCTGTCTGATCGGTTCCTAGTGCACTGTTTCTGCATGGAAGGAGATCACGGATTGTGGAAGGAAAACATAAATCAAACTCCAGGTTGCCGAGGGGACACAGAGCAAAGGAAGACAGGTGGAAATGACAAGCCAGCCTCCACGCACTGGGTTTGCCAGTCAGCGTTGGCAAAGCTTCTTCACACCTGCTGTTTCATTTGATCTTTATGACAAGCCTGGAAAGTGCAGAGAGCTGCCCCATTGCAGAGATGAGGAAGCAGAGGCTTGTTAAGGGACCCGCTGAAGGCCCCAGTCCTGGTGAAAGAAGAGAGGTTTAGGGCAGGACTTGTTCAAGATCTCATTCTTTCTCCAGCCCACACGGTGACTGGGGAAGACTCATGGGCTGGGATGGGGGGCAGATCAGGGAGGACATCCTCAAGGAGGAAGCTTTTGAGTGCTTCTGGAAGAAGGGAAGAAACAGATGTGGGATGGGAGGGGGAAGGCGAGATGTAGGACCTGGGGTAGGGAGGCTCTGCAGGTGCGGTCAGCTTGTCAGTGGGGACGACATCAGCTGCGTTTAGTTGAGCACCTACTACGTGCCTGGACTTTGCTAACACCTGGGATGTGTCATCTCATTTACTCAGGCAGCCTGTGATGTGGCCATTATCATAGCTGGTCCATCATGGAGTCGGGATCGGACCCAGATGTGCCTGTTTGCAGAGCCCAAAGTCTCGGCAGCCACACCCCAGTTGGAGCTTCTGCCCCCAAATCTCTCCCTGGCTGTGTGCCAGTGGCCAAATCACCTAACCTCTCTGAGCCTCCGTTCTTTTATCTGTAAAGCAGAGACGATAATACCTCTTGAGCACCAGGAAGACATTTCCAATCATCACAGCTCTTGGGGAGCGTGGAGTCTTTGTCTGGTAGATGCCCAGGCAGATCAGAAGCTGACAGTCTGAGGACATGGAACCAGCTGGTACAAAGGTGTCCGGGGGGACACAGGTAAAACTGCTCTGTGCGAACCAGGATCAGCTTCCTCCTGAGAAGGCAGGGGAGCAGCAGGGAGAACAAAGCCGGTGAGCTGGCCAGTCGGCATCCCTCCCTCCGACCCCACAAATCTCCAATACCAGTAAGTTCAGAATGCTTGCTGGGAGCAGGTGTTAGGGAGGGGATGAGGGGTTAAGCTTTGCACGGGGCCTGATCTGGGGAGAAAGGTCTAGATCCGGGCCAAGGACGGGGCCGAGTCAACACTGGCCTTGGGTGTCTGGGCCTCAGCCAGTTACCCCCATGTTCCCTGTGAGTGTCCAGCACCAACTGGCCTCTCGATGACGCCCACTTGGGTCTCATCAGCCCTCAGACACCCCCTAGCACATATTTCCGCTCTTTCAGAGGCCAAGCCATCTGCTTTCATTCTGAACCCCACCCACATCCCGGCACACCCCACTTTTCCTCAGCCTCATAGCATCTCCATGAAGCTAATGCAGGGAACATCTCCCACATTTCATTCAAAAGGGAACATAAAGGCCCACGTCCCCTCCAACTGCCTCCCGCTTTCTCTGCCACCTTCCGCTGGAACCAATTGTCTGCATGGGCTGGGGCCTCCTCCCCTTTCTATCATTTCTTGCCCAATACCACCTGGTCTGTCTCCATCAAGGTTATAAATAACCTTCACATCCCTACATCATGTGGACACTGCTCCCTTGTGGCCTTTGGCTTCTCTGTGATGTTGGCCCAAGAGATCACTCTCACCTTTGGGAAAGCCATGTCACTTGGGCTTCTGTGACTTGGTGCCACTTGCCTAGTGTCCTTTCAAGAACTAAGGATGAAAAATTCTAGAACTTTCTATAAGCCAACTGTATCCAGGGGTATAATAGGCTGCCTCTGGAGGAAGAGGGGAAGAAGGAGGTAGAGGGACTGTAGGTATGTTGAGCACCTACTATGTGTGTTAGGTCCCATTCTTGAGGGCTAAGATTTTCATCCCCATTTTACAGATTGTGAAACAGAGGCTTGGAATGTATAAGGGGTGACCTAGGATCATCACATAATGGGGGAATGCTGGATTTACAGAACGATACCAAAAATACCTAGTACCCTTTATCCAGGGTCTGCGGGGTGCTGGGCCGAGCCTTTCCTGTGAGCTGAGCCATCTTGGTTCTCACCACCACCTGGAAGGAGGCTGCAGTTGGCATCACCATTTGAAAGGAGGGAAGCTGCATGCCCGAGAGCAGGGAATTGACATGAGGGCACCTAGGAAGCAGGTGAAGGGGTTGAACTGGGGTCTAGGTCTGTCAGAGTCTACATCTCTGGGGGAACCAAGTACCAGGGGGTGACCCTTTGATAGGGTCACTGCTTCAAGGACCCACAGGACCTCAGGGCATGGGGCCCAATAACAGGGAAGACCCCTTTTCACCTGAGGTCCCAGGCAGCTCCCTCAGAGAGACCCCACTGCCACATGTGCCTGGATGGCAGCTGCCAGCTTTGGTCTTCAGATAGCTGTTTTCAGACATCATCGCGATCCCTTTCTATAAAAACAGTCATTTCTGCTGTGAAAGCCACTGAGTGGCCAGGAGCACAGACACACAGAAGGAAAAGGCCAAGTGGGATCCAGGTGGTGTTTTACTTGGTGTAGACCCAGCTGGCCCGTGCAGAGCAAGCACGGAGCCCGGGCACTGGGGGAAGGGGTCAAGGCTGTGTGTTGAGCTGGTTGTCTGACTTCCACTGAAACAACTCAGTGACAGGGGACTCATGTTTGTTTGTTCATTTAACAGAAGTTCAGAGAAGTTCAGCAACTTGTCCACGTTCACGCAGCTGGTGGGCGGTGGAGCAAAGAAGCAAGCCTGGGGCTCTGTGATGGCAAAACCCATGCTCTCTCCATCCCTGAAATGGAAGAGGGGAAGGTGCATTTCCAGTGAACATTTACTGAGTCCTTCCTAGGAGTTAGGGGGCTTTGCCTTATGTTTCTATTCTAACAGGATTCCCATGCACTGTGAAGTCATTACTTCTGCCTCTGTTTTGCAGATGAGAACACTGAGTTTCAGAGTGGGGACTCAAACGTTGACCCAAACGTCAGCACTCTTTTACAATATTTTAGAGAAAAAGGAAGACCCTGGAAAAGGATCTCCTTGTTGGGTCAAGGTCATCAGAACGGAGGCCGCTGTCTGGGTGGGGCAGAGGCGCTGGTGAATGGGAGGACAGCAGCCAGAAAAGAGGAAGTGTTGCTTGCAAGATGGCAGCCTCCTCCAGCCAGCCCAACAGCGAAGGCCCCTCCTGAGTGTTTGCTTGCCGTCTGCTGTTGCTGGCTGACAGCACTGCAGGGTCTTGGCTGGGAGCCCACGGCCCCTTGCCTTCCACAGGCAGCTATGGGGACACAGGGTGTGATGAATGAGGTGTAACATGTGACAGATGCGACGTAAAACAGGATCTGGGCAGGAAGTGGAGGGGAGCTGAGGGGCCCACGTTGTCAGGGGCTAGCTGCAGGGGAAGGTGCTGGCAGTGTGCAGAGGACTATGGGAAAGTGGCCTCAAATGCCCAGCAGGGACAACTGGGCCTGGAGACCCCTGGGTCTTGGTTCGGGAGTCATGAATATCAATATAAACATGGCTCCTGGTAAGTATTTTCTAGAAGCGGCTTGGAACAGTAGGGGGAGGGACTGGTGTAGAATCAGAACAGGCATGGTATGAGCCCAATTCTGCTTCTGACCAGCTGTGCTGCCTCAGGGGGCTCATTCAACCTCTCTGAGCTTCAGTGTTCTTACCTGAGTAAAGGCTGAGCTGGGGTGTCTTAGGCTTCGGCAAGCCTGCATGGTCCAGAGCTGCATCTCCTTCACAGTCTTGTGGTTCTAGGGGCTTTAGGACTGTGGATCTACTGCCATGTTATTTTTTTGTTTGTTTGTTTGTTTGTTGGTTTGGTTTGGTTTGGTTTTTTGATTATTAATTGTGGTAAAATAAAAATACCCCAGAATTTACCATCTTAACCTTTACAAAACGTGCAGTTTTTCTTTTTTAAGATTTTATTTATTCATTTGTCAGAGAGAGAGAGAAGACAAGGAGGCAGAGTGGCAGGCAGAGGCAGAGAGAGAAGCAGGCTCTCCACTGAGTAAGAAGCCCAATGTGGGGCTCCATCCCAGGTCCCTGGGATCATGACCTGAGCCAAAGGCAGATGCTTAACCGACTGAGCCACCCAGGCGTCCCCAAAGCATGCCGTTCTGTGGCATTCAATATACCGATGTTGTTGTATGACTGTCACAACCATCTGACTCCAGAACACCGTCAGTCTTGCCAAACTGACTCTCTGTCTCCGTTAAACACTAACTTCCCATCCCCTCCCCTCAGCCCCTGGCAACCACCATTCTATTTCCATTTTATGAATCCGATGGCTCCAGACTCCTCATATAAATGGAATCATATTGTATTGGTCCTTTTGTGACTGGCTGATTAGCATAATGCCTCCCAGGGACCTTCATATCGTAGCTAGTGTCAGAGTTGCTTTCCTTTTCAAGGTTAAATAATATTCCATTATATGTAGAAACCACATTATGTTTATCCCGTCATCCATGGATGGACACGGGTTGCTTCTACCTTTTAGCTAGTGTGAATAATGCTGCTCAGAACGGGGGTGTACAGATATCTCTTCAAGACCTTACTTTCAATTCTTTTGGGTATCTGCCCAGAATTTGAATTGCCGGGTTGTAGGTTTACTCTATTTTTTTTTTTTTGAGGAATCATCATATGTTTCCTATAGCAGTGGCACTATTGTATATTCCCACAAAGAGTGCGTAAGTTTCCAATTTTTTCACACTCTCACCAAGACTTCTTTTCTTCTTCTTCTTCTTCTTCTTCTCCTCCTTCTTCTTCATAGTAGCCATCCTAATTTGTGTGGGTGGTGTCTTACTGTGGTTCTGATTTGCAGTTCCCTATTTAGTTATGTTGATTATCTTTGCAAATTCTTACTGGCCATTGGTAGATCTTTTTTGGAGGAATGTCTATTCAAGCTCCTTGCCTATTTTAAAATCTGGTTGGAGATATATTTTGGATATTAACTCTTTATATACTTATATATTTTGGATATTAACTGTTTATTGACTATATGATTTGCAATTTTTTTCCCAGTCCATGGATTACCTTTTTGCTCTGTTAATTATCTTTTGATGCACAGAAATTTTCAACTTTGATGTATATTGCCATGTTTTTGAGGCTGCTCAGAGGAGCAACGTGGTGATAATCAAGTTCCATTTAATTCTGCCTGATGCAGAACTCCACATACCATTTCTCACCAGTCCCTCCACAATGGTTCTCCCGCAGGAAGGGACTAGATTCTATGAGAAAAAATCTAAAACCTGTTCTGTTTGTGGAGCATCAATGCCCTTTAGAGAATAGGGCCAGCTGTGGCTTCAGATGAGGGTGGGGCAAATTTGGGCAGGTTGTGGTCCACCTCTGAGCCCCAGGTTGCTCATCTGAAACATGGAAATAACTCCCACCTTGAGGGGAGCTGATGCACATGTGAAAACTCAGTATCACATGTAAGGCCCCATGGGCCTTACAGTTTGCATTTGTAGCCATCCGCAGGACAGAAGCTTTGGGGAAGCTGGGAGAAACTGGCCACTTCTTTGACGTAGTTTTCAAGAGGTCAAGGTCTTTCTTTCCACACTCCTATACCTTCAATGGTCTGTAAAAATCTAGGTTTATCCAGACCACCCACATGGTTTCTCCCCTCAGGGTCAAGGAGATTGACCTTTGTGTTGTCTTCAGCTTCTCTCGAGCTTTAGCCTCCCTGTTTCCCAAATTTTAGTCTCTGAGATTTGAGGAACAAATCTATCTTCTCCCTCTTCACATTTCGTGAGGTAGACAAGGTTTATTCTTCAAATCCTGGAGAGGGACAAGAGAGTGGACCATGAGGCCATCTCTTACCAAAACAGAGGAGAGTGCTAGGAAGTTCCTGGACACAAGATCTGTCTTCATCATCATCACCACCACCACCACCACCACCACCACCACCACCACCATCAGCAGCACCATCATCATCATCTCCATCATATCCATCATCACCACCACCACCATTATCATCATCACCTCCACCAACATCACTACCACCCTCACCATCATCATCACCATCATCACTACCACCATCAATCACCATCATCATCACCACCACCATCACCATAACCATGATCATCATTATCACCATCATCACCACCATCTTTTCCATCATTACCATCATCTCCATTGTAATAGAGTTTGACTCCAATTTTTATGTTGGATCACTGACAGTTTGAAGGTCACACTCTTCTTTCCCCTTCTTGTCTCTCATCTGGACAAACTGATGGGAAGGCCCATGCTTCCTCCCTTCACTCTGGCAAGAAGTTCAAACCAAGTAAACCATCTCCCATGCACGGGAATTCTCACCCTGGCCACAGCCTTAACCATGATAGAAACCAGAGCCATTCACCTCTCTCTGTATACAAACCAAATGGACAACATGGGTACATTCCCTGCTCTCCCCAGAAAGCCTCATTATGTGAGTAAAGAAATGTTTCACTTGGTTTGTGTATGACATCATTAGATTCAACATCCAAACCAATTGTGTGTGTGCATGTGTGTGTGTGTGTGTGCATGCACACACATGCACCCACTCATGCACTTGATCCTGTCCTCTATGGAACAATCATGAGACAATGATGATCACCATCACCACTTTCATCATCATCATCACTATGGTTTAACTTAGTGGTTGGTGCTGTGCACAGCGCTTTCCATGGATTATCTCATGTAGTTCTCATGACAACGCCATGTGATGGATTCAGCTTTCATCCTCATTTTAAAATGAGGAAACTGAATCAGAGAGAGGACAAGTCACTTGCTTAGGGTCATATGGTGAGTAAGAAGGGGAGCTGGGTTTCATACCCACCTTCTTAACCAATGAACTCTGTCTTCATGGTGAGAAAGTTCTTCTCTATATCTAACTGCTCACTCACCTGCTGCAGCCATAGTCCAGTTGCTATTTCTGACTTCAGAGGAGTCCATGGGCAGAAGCCAGCTAGGGATTCCAGAGCTCCCCTGGAAACTTTCCCTTCATCTCTTCTCTTCCCACACTCTCTCCTAGGAGACTCTTTTACTCCTGAGATTTCAATTATCACCTTCCTATTGCTAATTCCTAAACCCTCCACACCCCAAGGGGCTCTGCATGCTTTTAGGCCTCAAACAATGGTCAGGAGCTCTAAGCTCCAGTGCTTTGCTATTTTGTTGTTGATGTGCCTGGCATCCCTGCAAGGCAGACCTGACCCCCACTGCCTACTTACAGCTGGAACACTGGGGCCCAGAGAAATGGGAGCCAGGGTCAGGGCCACTCCCATCTGGGCTCAGATCATGCACCATCCCTACCTGCTGTCATCCTATTTACTGCCTCTGGGCTCTGTGTCCCCTGGATCACCAATGTTACCAAGCACCAGTTCTGGGCTCCCCTCAAAGTGCACTCTGTAGGCTAAGTCCCTCAGTCTTCACAGCACCCCCTGGGAGGTGCCGTCAGGGTCCACAGATGAGGCGTCACCCAGCACTGACCATCAGGCGGCACCTCTGGGCTTCACTCTGGTGCTCCCGCTCCTAACCCCGAGCTTCACTGATGTACCTGCTGTGTCTCCTCATGTGGCCCCCACTGGCCCCACAGCATGTGCATCGGGAAAAATACTCTTGGTTCAAGGGTCAAACCAAGTGCCACTGCTCTGGGAAGACTTCCCTGATCTCCACTCCAAGAGCCCCCCCATCCCAGGGCAGAGTTCCTCTGGGAAAGCATCGCCTCCCTCTTGTTCAGGGTGAGTCCATGTGTCCTTCTCCCCCTCTAGACCACAGGTCCCCAGAGTCCCCTCCCCTGTGATCATGCTATGGTGAGGGCTGAAGGGAGACACAGCAAAGGACTCTGTAGACCACAAGTCGGGACCAGGCTCTTCACCTTTGGGCTCGATTCCACGTGAGGCTTCCCTGCCAGGTCCCATCGGCTGTTCCAACTTAGCAGCTTCCCCCCAGCTGTGTGACCTGGGCACTGGGCCCACCGCAGGGCATCGGCCTCCCACCCCCAGCTTCCCTGGTGCATTGAAGTGGGTGGCAGTCGGCCTGTCCCACTCTAGAATCGGCCTGACCTGGCTCAGCCGTACAGCCTGATGTTCCTGTTCCTCCAGGTCCAGTCCCGCTACCTCTGCTGCCTCCTCTCCTCCACCCCCACCTCCTACCTTGGGCCCCCCGCCCCCACAGCTATTCTCGAACAGGCCCTTTGTAGAAAGAACAGAATTGTTAACCCCACACTGGAAGAGATCTCAGGACATCCCTTACATCGCCCAAATCCTGCCACCAGCCCAGCCTGGAGACCGCTCAGGGTTTACTCTCTCCTCATTTTCCACAGACCCCTAAGCAGACCCCTCCTTGGGCCGTGCGGTTTCTATTACACAATGACATCCCCCACCAAGGCTGATGGATGTCACCGTGGCCACACTCTGGGGACACAGCAGGTGCATCAGTGAAACTCAGGGTTAGGAGCGGGAGCACCAGAGTGAAACCCTGAGGTGTTGCCTGATGGTCAGTGCTGGGTGACGTCTCATCTGTGGACCCTGACGGCCCCTCCCAGGGGCTGCTGTGAGGACTGAGGGACTTAGCCTACAGAGTGCACTTTGAGGGGAGCCCAGAACTTGTGCTTGGTCACATTGGTGATCCAGAGGGCACAGAGCCCAGAGGCAGTAAATAGGATGACAGCAGGTGCAGGGATGGTGCACAATGAGCCCAGATGGGAGTGGCCCGGACTCCAGCTCTAGTCCCCCTCTTTGGGCCCCAGTTTCCATCTGTAGGGGGTAGTCGGCCCTGTTGGGCAGGAATGAAGTTGCCCTTGGGGCCATCATCTGCCTCTGGTTATCCTAGAGGATATCCCCATCCCAGACCTATACTCGGACTTTACCAAGAGACTTCCCCCAAGAGTCCCTTACCCCCTTGATGGGAGATCAGATGACATCCCCCTTCTCAGGCTCTCTGAGGCCAGCCCTTCTGGCCAGAGTAGTAGGTGGGCCTTTTCTCCTGTCCTCTTCATCAGCAATGGCACCATTAATACAGGTCCTTGTCTGTGGTCATAATATTTTATACTCTACTTTCCTACTGAATGGCTTCTACTACTTTGAGCAGATAAAAATGGACATGGTTGAGGCAGGGCAGAAAAAATCAATAAGTAATAACAGTTAACATGAGAGTAAATGTGTTATCTCAATCACAGAAAGAGCCACGAAGGTATTGGAGTTGTGAAATGGACCTAGCCCAGAGACGCACCTGGCACCAGAAGCCCCAGGAAGATGCAGCTTTGGGGGTGGTGATGTGGGAAAGAAGGCTCAGGAGCTCCACCCACTGCTCACTTGTTCCAGGGTCTTCCCAGGGGCCCTCTCAAGCCAATACAGTGATGGAAGGAACTGGACTTTGAGCCCATGTCCTCGAACACCTCTCTCAATGTGTTCATGCATCATTCAGTAGGCATTTATTGAGCACCTACTGTATGCTAGGCCAATATAGTACAATGGATTAAGAGCGTGAGCTCTGGGATCTGACTGTTCTGGGATCTGAAATGTTCATATTTCATCTCTGCCACTTACCAGCTGTGTGTCCCAGGGCAGGCAGTTCAACCTCTCTGTGCCTCAGTTTTCCCATTCACACATGTGAATATCTATCTTATAGGAATGTGAAAAGAATTGAGGGAGATAATTCATATGAGCTGCTATGATTGATGCCTGGTCCATGGTAAGTGCTTGATAAATTCAGCAATTTCCCTTTGTATGAGCCCCTGCACTGAACAAGACAGACTTAGTCCCTCCTCTCATGGAACCTACGTTTAAGGCA
>ML100453.1:10718-24721 GCA_003697995.1 Taxidea taxus jeffersonii | reverse complement strand
GTCCCTGAGGCTTTACATACCATGTACATGCTGAGGACTCCCAAGTTTATGTCCTTGAGCTCCAAGCTTGACTGCCCACGATGCCTCCATGTGAATGTTCTAACTCCTGCCTCCCACCCCTCAACTATGTTATTCCCAAAGTCTTTTCTGTGCCAGGAAGTAGTTCCCCTACCCTATAACTCACCCCAAAAAGGTGTGATGCAACTCTGACCCCTCCCTCTGCCTCCTCTCCATACCCAAGTCGACAGAAGGGCCTCTCATTCTTGCATCCAAAGCAGTAAGGCTCATCCACTTCCCTCCACCTCCTCTGCCTTTAGCGTGGTCTGCACCCCCATCACCTCCCAGCCTACCCACCAACTGCCCCACTGCTCATCTTGTTCCCTCCAGATACTTAAAATAACAACTCTGAGCACATTCTTCTCCTGCTTGAAACCTGTCAAAGGCTTTGCTTTGTACTGAGAACTTATTCCCATGGCTTAGGAGGCCCCATGCAAAGCTCCCTCTGCCCAGCACCCCAAATTCTTCTCATTCTAGCACCTACCTCACCACACTCCAGATGGTTGCCAACACTTTCTCTCCCTGTCCTGGTGCACCTTGTGCCCTCTGCCTGGAATGCTTTCTCCAAGCTCTGCCTGAGGCTGCTGCCTTCCTCGTCCTCCAGAATCCTCAGCAAGCTCTCTGAGCACCCAATCTACAGCCACCCCCCCCCATTACTCACCCTGCCTGTTGCCTCCAGTGTCTGCAACCTGCAATTATTCCATTTACCTGTTTCTTCACTTGTTTACTGTCTGTCTCCCTCAAGCACAGTGCAAATCATGGAAGGCCTGTCTGTCTGTTCATCATTGGATCCTCAGCGCCTAGTCTCGGTTCCAGCAAAAACAAATGTTTGTTCGATGAACAAATTTCAGGAACCATAGGGAGGCACTTTACATACATTATCAATAAAACAGAAATTATCATCCCTATTTAACAAAGGAGGGAGATGGTCTCTCTTCCAAGATATCAGGCTTTAAAGCCACACAAGCCTGGGGCTGCTGGCAGTAATCACGGCCACCAAGCTTGCTGGGGAATGATGTCCATTTGCAGGAAAGCAGACCCAAGGGATGGTGAGAGATGGTCTCTTTGTGACATTGTTTAAGACTCCATCCAGCCACTCCTAAAGGCATTTATCACAACGCAGCTTACAGGGGAGGACTACAAGGCTCGGAGATGTGATGAGAACCATCTAAGGTCATGACAGCAGGAAGAGCAGGAGCTGGAACTAGAACCCAGGTCTATCTGACTGCACAAGTGGGACCCGTCCCTTGCAGTGAGCCGGAGCCTCCGCAGAGTCCAAGCCGGTCCCATGTGGCTATGGGCAAGTCTGCACGGGTCTGGCACAGGGAAGGACTGGGAAGATAAGCCAATTCCAAGACAGAATGAGGAGTCTGGGTAGGAGGTGGCTAGGAGTACAGGGAGGAGGGGCTCCTAGGACCGGTCTCAGCCCAGGCTCCATGGGATTCTTGTCTAGATTCAATGGAGAATGAGCTACAAAGAGAGACTGAAAAAGCTATTTTGCCACACACTCGGGAAGGACAATGGGGCAAGTGGCTCAGTGCCATATGAGGAACTGAGGGCCCCCCCCCGAAGTAGGGAGGCATACAGGAAGTTTGCAAGGGGCACAGAGGAGCCCGACTTACTGCTGAGACATTCCCTGGGGATTCCCAAAAGTCCTAGAGGAGAACCTGGTGGAAGCCTGAAATCATGGGCTAAAGAGAAAGCCACAGTAGTGTGGATTACATGGTTACGGTGAGTGGGTGGCTGAGGCACAGTGACACACTGTTCCTTCTCCCTCGGTGCATCCAGGAATGCTTCTCCTCCAGGAGATCTCCACTGCTGCCCACTGCCCCACAGCCACAGCCCACCAGCCCAGAACCCCACACCCTGGACTGGACAGGGTCCAAAGGCCGCCCCTGGCCCCACCCGTCACATTCAGGAGAAGGCAAGGCCGGGACAGGACCGCCACCTACCTCTGTGGCGGTGACCGGGGCTTGGCCAATGCCCCTGTTGACTGAGTCCCAAGACCGGGCAGTCAGCATGCAGGCAAACAAGGGGTAGAGATCCCCGGCCCCCAGGCGCTGGCTGTACTTCTTCACCTTCTCCATGTCAGTCCAGATCAGGGACTGCCAGAGGCGGCAGTAATCCAGGCGGAACTCGTCGGTGAGCACCTGAGGTGGGGAGCCGTGTGGCGGGACCTGAGCCTCCTTTCCCCACGGAAGACCTAGCCCCTGGCTGGTGTGACACTGTGAAGGGGGACTGATGAAGACCGGAGCTTCTGTGCATGATCCGCTTCTCCCCCAAAGGTCAGCCATCCCTGAGGGTCCAACATGAAGGCTACTGTTTGGTCAGCCTCGGTCCTGAGTGGTGGCGGTCACTAACTCCACCAAAGTCACACTCCCTGCCTTCCTGCAGCGCTCTGCCTGACCTCCAACCAACACAACATGGCAGAACCCCATGTCCAGCTCCTGCAAACCTTCCCATGTGTGCTCCTCCAAGCCCTCACTGCTGCTGGAGGATGAGGAGACCACCCCCAGGGAAGCCTGGGGCCAGAGCCTTGGTCAGCCCCTGCCTGCTGACACCTCCATCTACCCGGAAGAGGTCTGTGAACGGGCAATTAGACATCTGTTATGTCTGGGCGATCACACTTGTGAGGGTTGTGTGACAGCAGCTAGCCTACCTTAAACTCATGTCCCCATTCACTGAGCCTTTCAAAGGGGCCAAGATTTTGGGAGGTGAGATCAGGGCTCTGAGGGAAGAGCAGGAGACCATTGGGAAACCTCTCCAGGACCGTCTGCTGTGGACTCAAGGTAGGCCCTGGGTCCAGACATTGGCAATGAACTTTGCAACTTCCAGGCAGGAGCTCATGGCTCATGCGAACCAGATGAGTTCCAAGTTCCAGAGGACAGAGGCTGGTCCCATTGAGCCCCTACCAGCTCTGGGCCCCCTTTCCCACTGCACATTACCTCCTCCCCGGGGCTGAGTGACACCCCCCCCCCCCCCGCCCCGCAAAGTCCCAGCTCATTGAAGGGCAGCTTACTTCCCAGCAGGCTGGCCGGGGCTTCCCAGGGAAGCACGGTGTTTACAGCTGACAAAGCACCCGCACAGACCCGGCACCTCCCCGTCTACTCCCACTGCATGCAGTCAAGGAGGTATTACCAACCTCACTGGACTGGAGACAGCTCGTGGGACAGGACTTGCACAAAATAGCAGCCCTAAGGGCAGGGCAGAGTAAGGCCTCTCGATCCACCCTGGCTCTCTGCCTCCCGTGTCTGTGGCCAGTCGGGGAATTGAGTGAGCTCCAATCCCAGGCAGGCCCAGAGACCCTGGGCTGGCCAGGTGGGAATGGCGTCTCCTACCTGGTAGAGCCCATGGTCCAGCAGGACCACCTCCGCCTTCCCTGTGCCCGGGCATTTCCGCACCAGCACATTGCCAGGGTGGGGGTCACAGTGCACGAAGCCATTGACAAAGATCATCTCGCTATACATCTTGCCCAGGTGGCGCGAGATCTGAAAGAGGAGGGACATGGGTGGGAGTTAGGCCACATTAACTCCTATCTCGGACATTTGACTTTGGCCCCTGAATCCGGTCACTTTCAAGAGGAAGGCTGGGTGGGCTTGGGTGGTCAAGGTGGGAATGATGGCTTGCGATCACACAATTCTTGAATTTAAGACAGAAGTTCAGTTCTAACCCCAGTTCTCAACGTCAGCTGCATGTAGGGTCACCTAGAACTCAGAAGTGTTGGAGGTCAGTCCCAGGCATCAGCATCCGTTGTCAAGTTCCCGAGGTGACTGTAATACACAGCAAGGTAGAACCACTGCTTCTAGCATTTCTGGAGACTGTAACTCCCACCCCAACCCCCACCCTCTACTCTTTCCAGATCCTTCTCTTTCCTATTCTCTTTTCCAATATTGTCATTTTCTCCCCAAAGCTGAAGATGGGCTGGAAAGCTGGGGTGGGAGTGAGGTCATCCCAACTTCCCCTTCTCCAAAGAGCAAGGCTGGGGTGGGGCTGTGAGTAAGGGATACAGGCCCCCGGCACTCCCTAAGGCTGTCCCACCAGCTCCAAGGCAGGCCCAGAAGGACCCAGAGTCACAAGCCCTGCTCCCCTCTCCCTCAGGCCCCTTTCCCTTCACACCTCCCCATCAGAGCCCAATGCTAATCTGATTTATGAGGTCTGCGCAGAAGAAATGACACTGGAGAGGCCGTTTAAATCATCCTGTCACTGCTGCCCTCCCTGCCAAGGCGGTCTTCTTATCTCTACTCCCTTTTTATTAAAGCTAAAAGCCTCTTCCCAGCTAGGGAACAGCTGCTGAACAGCGCCAGACCTGGGCCCACAGATGGTCTGCCAATGGGTTTTCAGAGGACAAAGAGAAGCTCAACTCACAAAGCTGACACCCCAGGACACACTCTGCCCTTGACACCGCTCTCAGTCCCTGCTGGACCCCATACCTAGTGAAAATATCCCAGCCAGAGGAGAGGAGCCGGGGCCCATGGGTGGTATGGGAGTAGGGTCTTAAAATGAAGGCTCAGTTCCTTTTCTTGGCCTATAAAGCCCTGCACAATGAGGCCCAGCTTCCCTCCCTGGTCTCATCTCGCACCACCATGATGCTACGGCCATCTCTGCTCTCTTTCTCTTCTCCCATGGCCCTGTGCTTTCCTACCTCAGGGCCTTTGCACATGATCGTCCCTCTGCCAAAGCCTTCTTCCCATCTCCCCTTCACCTAGTTCACCCCTCTTTTCTTTCCCATCTTAGCTCAGCATCACCTCTCTGAAGAAGCCTTCCTTGACCTCCCCCGCCTAGATGAGGTTCTCCTGCCACAAACTCTCATAGAACTTCATACTTTTCTTTCATGAGACTGGCACGTTATTTGGGTCATTATTTGATTAATGACCACGTAGCCCGCTATCATAAGCTCCCAAGATGGCAGAGACTGGCTCTATTTTGTTAAACACCTTTATTGGGGTATAATATACATACTGTCAACCAGTTCTACGATGCATCCACTTAACCTATAACAGGCCAAACATGTGAATACAGGACTCTACCTCCAATATGAATGAGACCCTGGTCTGTGTTTTTTTGAGATGCTGTGGTTCCTGTCTTGATGCTTATCCTGACCCCATGAATCTCCTCTGACCCACAAAATAAATCTTTAAGAATAACCCCACTAGAGCAATAGCTGACATCCTCGTATCTGCTTGAAAAGCAGGTACAATTACGATGCCCATTTTGCAGATAAGGAGCTGTGATTCCTCGAGGTTCAACTTACACAGAACCACCGGGCTACACACTGAGCCAGGATTCGAGCCAGGTGTGACCCCACCTCCTCCCAGCAACCAGGCTACCTACAGGCTCACGCCAACCTCTGTACTTCTCAAGTGAACCTTGTGATCTTAACAAGTTGCTTCACTCAGCTTCAGTAAAGAGGTTGTCTGAATCCTGACACCTATCCGATGTTGCCGTGGATGAAATGAATGCCCCATACTCTCCAGGCCCTTGGAGGACTTTGCCCCAGGTCAAGTTCTCAGCCTTGGGCTGAGATGTCAGCTCCCCCAGGGGCACCATTTTCTGTTTCCTCAGAGAGGGGCCCAGCTAGAGTTCGTCCTGGCTGAGCCAGCAAGGCCCCTTTTAAGAAGCCCTTTTGTTAGGCCCTTTGGAGCTCCATGGAGCCACGCTCTGAAAGGCTGCATTTGCCAAACCAATTGCATTTATTAAGTAGTAATTCATTTTTATTTGTCAAGGACGCATATAAGGTCCAAGCAGGGCTCCTGATCAGCCCAAGATAAGCAGTACAGCCAGACTGAGCCGACAGAATGCCAGCCAACAGCAGAGAAATGACATTTCATTTAGTCTGGGCAGACCTGTCATGGAGAGATGTATGATCTCCCCTGAGCTTTCTGAAATATTGCTAATCGCTCTAGGCCCCCTATTACCACACTGAAAGATGGCCCCTAGGGGTCTGGGGACTCAGGATGGGGGAGCCCTTGCCCACAAGAAGTGAGCTGCTGCCAGAGGAGGGAAAAGTGCTGCCAATTGTAGCTCATATATACACAAGCAAAGCCATCAAGTGGCCTCCCCATTTCAACATCCCATCCAGCTGCTCCTAGGGTGTCTTGCCATTTGGGAGCTGTTCCTGAAATTCGCTTTAACCAGATTTCACCCACATAAATAGACACGGCAGGCACAGACAAGAGGGAAGACAGCTGAGGCCACCAGCTTCACTCTGGTGCCATCTTGGTCCCACCCTCTAGGGCATGCCTGACCTGGAGGCCAAGTCACCTCCCTTCTCGGTCTGGGTCTACAGTCCCTTAGCTGTTGAGTGGGACTAATTCCATCTGCTCCACTTCCTCACAAGGTAACCTCGACATTCAAGGTCAAAACGTGATCACATCTGGGAAAGCACTTTATATACTATACACCATATATATATATACACATATATACATACACACACACACACACACATACACACATACACACACTATAAAGTGCTTATATTACTATGTAAGACACACAAATGTGTCCACTGTAATGCGGTGGCTTATTATTTAAAACTTGCAGGAGGGGGGATGTACCCAGTATCACTTTCATCAAAGTGTAATTTTCAGAAAGTTAAAAATTTAACTCCGAAAAATACAGAATGAACACATGTCAAAGATTGTTTTATTCACCAATAAAGGAGCAAATAAGAAAGTAGAGCTGGTTCAGAGAATTTTGAGGGACTGCATATTTATGGGAATTTAAACAGGAATAAGAGACTAAGATTCCCAGATTAGATATAAAACTGGTTATTGTCCCACAGAGCAATAAGGAAATCATAACCTCTGAGGTTATCTTTTCTACTGAGCAGGAATTATTTGCATCTCTACCAGATAAGATCTACAGGTTGACGTATGACTTCAGTCTGAGCCCTTAATTAATGGTCAATAGCAGAGTCAAACAAAAGTACATTCCCCTAGATATTAAAAAGCCCTCGGTGAGCTGCCTGAACAATGCCCAAGAATAACTTTGAAAGGATACACTGCACACTCATGGCCTTAATTTCTAAATTTTGGGTAATTTTTCTTCACATCTGTCAGAGTCACAGTAAACAGCTTCTTGGAACCAATATGCCCAGAGGAGACAGCCAGCACCCTCCTACTCACAGAGACACCGAGGATCCCAGAAGAAACCCAAGGCGATCACTGAGCACACAACCCTCTCCCCCACCCCCGTTCCATAATAGTTTAGCTATGTCTCGTGATTAAGAGCAAACATCTGTAAATTCTGCAATGAACAGGGGGATGCAAATATGTCTTCCAGATACTGATTTCATTTCCTTCAGATATATGCCCAGCACGAACTGCAGAATCATATGGTACTACCATTTGTTATTTTTGGAGGAATCTCCACACTACTTTCCACAGTGGCTGACCCAGTTTGCCTTCCCACCAGGAACGCACCAGAATTCTTCCTTCTCCACATCCTAGCCAACACCTTTCTCTCTTGGCTTCTTGAGGACCATTCTAACAGGTGTGAGCTGATGTCTTCTTGGGGTTTTGATTTGCATTTCCCTGACGATGAGTGAGGCTGAGCACCTTTTCAGGTACCTGCTGGCTCCTTGTACGTCTTCTTTGGGAAAATATCTCTTCCGTTCCTCTAAAGCTGCCCCTTGCCCTGTGACAGTAGTATCTGCATAAAGACAGGGGAATGCCAACGTCTTAGAATGGTATTAGCCAGTACTGGGGGCCAGGCACCATTCTGGTGGGCACTTTCCATGAACTCACAGCCATCTTCCGTAGTAGACAGCTGAAGGAAGAATTAGAAAAAGGGAAAGAAGCTTGGTCACCCAGCCAGTAGTGAGTGAAACCGGGCTCCAAACCCAGGTGGCCCGGGTCCAGTGAACAGGCTGTCCACCGCCCACTCTCTCCTGCCTCTCCACATGCAGGGAAGCTCCAGCCTGGAGGCAGGGGCGGAAGCGAAACCCCATGAAGGTCCACAGGGCATCCAAGAAGGCATTCCATTTGGAGAAAAGGGTCTTGGAGGGAAATCCAGGACCGCTCCTCTAACCAAAAAACTCACTGCTAACTAAAGCCAAACTATAGCTCTTTATAGAAAAAAATTCAGTGACAAGTCTTCATTGTTCTGTGTAAAAACAATGTGCCATTCATGTAAGTGACTTCAGTAATTACACAATGCCTTTATTCCCTGACAGTGGGGAGGTTTAAAAAAAAAAAAAAAGAGGAATCTATAAAAAGGTCGAGTAAAAAATTAATTTAGTAAATAATATTTAAATCAAGGAATTATTTTTGGATTTTTCTCAAAACTTGAATTGGCTGGAAGTGCTTTAATTATTCTATAATTGCATGGATTAATTTATTCCCACCCCCAAGGGAGAGTCTATTTATGTTCTTGGGGGTGTCATGCAAGCAAGGCCAAGATCTCTCAAAGAAATAGGAGGTTGGTGTTGCAGGATATTAATAATCACATAAGTGTCCTGATGTTAAGTATAAAGAGGTTCATAATTCAAATTCTCCTCATTCTTCCGTCAGTTTATGGCCAGACTTCTCGAAGCACTGGAGCCTGAAAGACCGGGATTTTACTCTCGGCCCTCACCCCACCCCCAGAAACTTCCCTGGGAATACATACACCTCAGATTACTTGCTGCTGCCCAACGAAGCCAAATCCATTCATGGAGAGGGTCAATCTTGGACTAGCCAACACGGAGATGAAATTCCCGAATGTGAAGGCAGAAACCTCTTCAAACATACACAGAGCTAGGAGTTAATTCTAGGAAGCTGGGGAGTTACTCTAATTGTGGAGTCCGCTGAAAGCTTCTCTGGGTTAGGCTTACAGTGGGACATCACCTGAGAGCCAGGACACAGGATATCCCCAAGGCCAATAAGGACTCCTCAGGCCTCCTGGCCAGACAGACTCAAAGCATCACAGTGACCAAAGGCATGGGGTCCTAGGAACCATGACTATGGAAGACACAGTGAAGGAGGAGCTGTTGACACCTGATATCCCCCGCCTCGGGCAACAAGGCACTCTGGAGAAATAGTTCCACATCCTTCCACCTGACCGGGGTCAATATAAGAAATGGGGAAAGGGTTTCTTCCCTACACATTTCCTTTCTGGCAAGGGGGGCTGAGGGCTGGAAGTCCAATATAGTAACAACTTGTGTTGAGCACATACTGGGGTCACTGCACCAAACGCTTCATGTTGCAATCATCAAACACTCCTATGGGTGCCTCTCCTGCCCCCCACTTTACAACAGGTAGTTGGGGCTTCCAAAGAGTGAATGGCTTCACCAAGGCGGTATGGTTCATAAGCAGTAGTACCAGAGACCCAGAAGGCTGACTCCACTCCTAACACCCCTGCTGCTGGGGAAAGAAATCTCCAGGAGCCCATCTCATGCACTGAGTTCTCTCAAACATCCCCAAGCTTCTCAAGATTTGGTCTGACATGTTAATGGAGTTCTACATGAGGACGGTGGAGGAGATGTTCTGTTTCGAGAGATTTCGGTAAACAGGGTCCTTCGTGCCTCTTCATCTTTGCTCCCCTGGTCCTCTGGGCACACAAAGTGGGAGACGACGCTGAGGAAAAGTAAGTATGGTATTCAACACAAGGAGACCGGGGCCTGACTGCAGCATGGCCTCTACAGACGGGGGCAGGGGTCACTGTTCGCTCAATTGAGGACCACTGCTCATTTTCCACATCTACATACCCAGGACAACAGAGGTAGGTGCAAAGGAGGGGGCAAAGACGAGTCCCAGGAAGACATGCCTCTGTGAATAACAACATCATGAATTATAAATGAGCTCACACAGGGCCTCCTGGGTGGCTCAGTCGGTTAAGCGTCTGCCTTCCATCAGGTCATGATCCCAGGGTCCTGGGATCGAGTCCTGCATCAGGCTCCCTGCTCAGCAGGAAGTCTGCTTCTCCCTCTCCCTCTGCTCCTCCCCCTGCTCAGGCGCGCTCACTCTCTCTCTTGCTCTCTCAAATAAATAACCTAAGAAATATAATTAACCAATTAATTAGTTAAATGATCTTACACAACTTCATAGCCTAAAGTCTACACAATGACCCTGTGAAGTAAGTACTATTCAGACTCCGATTGCACAGCTATGGACAATCACTCAGAGTTTAAGTGACTCATTCAGGGGTCCCTGGTCAGCAAACGGCAGAGCCAGGCATAACCTTCTGCCCCTCCTGCCCTGGCACCCAGCCACCCCTTCTGCCAAGCTCGGTGCACGCCTGTGAAGAGCACGCACACAGAGTGTGTGCACACAGTAGATGCACGAGGAACAACGGCTGAAAGGTACATCTGAGATCCTTCCGCGGCTCCCAGAATGACCTGGAATTGATTTTAAAACTTCTGAGTCCCTGGGTGGCTCAGGTGGTTAAGTGATTGCCTTTGGCTAAGGTCATGATCCTGGAGTCCTGGGATCGAGTCCCACATCGGGCTCCCTGCTCACCAGGGAGTCTGCTTCTCCCTCTGACTCTCTCTTCTCATGCTCTTTCTCTCATTCTCTCTCTCTCCCAAATAAATAAAATCTTTAAAAATTACTGGAAGGAAGAAACATGGCAAGGGCTTCTGGCTAAACATGGCCGACTGAACCCATGCGCTGACTCCACTCCCTCCCCAACCCCACAAAGAAGGTTAAAAGACACAAAGAGTAGAAAGAGCCCCCAGCAACAGAGAGAGCAGACAGAAAGAGATGGGCAAGAGGGCCTCTGCCGAGGAGGGGGGAACAGAGAGCTACCAAGACCTGGACCCTAAGCTGGCAAGCAGGGATGGGGGAGGAGGGCTTGGTGTTTGCCCAAGCCCAGAGAGGCTCAGCAACTGAAGGCCCCTGACACCTCTGAAAACCGGAGCTGGGGGTCTTGAAGGAAGATTCATGGGAAGGCTTCCAAAGTATGAGCTGAACCCCTGATCCCCACCCCACTCCCACCCCCACTCTGACTCAAGGCAAGATTTACTTCCTGGAGAGGTAAAAGGGTGGGCTCAGGAGGCCACACCACATACCAAGAGGGCCATCCCAAAGAGAGGGGACTGAATCAAAGTCCAGCCAATGACCCCTGGAAGCCCCCTGCCCTCTTCCCCTAGCTAGCCCCCAGGCATCTCTCGCAAGCTCCCTATCTCTGCGCCTACCCCCACTCTTCACAGACAGCAGCAGGTGACTGCCTACCAGACCCCAGTGCCCATCCCCACCTCCCCAAACTCCCAACTTGGTCACATTTCTCTCTGGCTAATTTCACACAAATTCAATTGGGCCTCAGCCCAGGCAGGGTCTTAAACACACACTCACTGAAATCCAATTAACCTTCGATAAAAGGTCTGCAATCAATAGTCATCCTGTGGCTTGAGGAGGCTCCATCCGGCCTAGGAAAGCGTGCTCCTGCTCGACCTTTACTTTTAATAAAATCAGTGACAGTCACTGTCACCAGTTCTTAATGTGACTGGCAAATATGATCACCAGGGCAGGTACAGAGATTCAAACAAAAGAGCCCCCCCCCCCCCAGGCCTCACACTCCCTGGAGGAGTGAGCACACTTGGGCTAGTGCTGCACGGTGTCTGGAGGCTGGCCTTGTGGCAGGTGGTTCCTGGACTCCAGTCAGTGTCTGAAGCACCTGAAGAGTCTATTAAAACGCAGATTCTTGCAACATTTTCCACTGCAGATTCTGACGAGTCAGTCTGGGGTGCAGCAGGAATTTGCATTATTAAATAAGCTCCCCCTGGAGAGATTGTGAAATAGATGGTTGTGAAATAAATGGTTGAAGTCATTGCTCCCAGCAAGCCAAGAATCACTGTTGTGTAAAATAGCCAAGCAGGATATACCCTTAGAGTCCAGCTAATCCACTGCCTTCAATAAGAAAATCAAGGCCCAGAGAGGGGGAGTGATTTGTCCAAGGTCACACAGCAAGCCACTGGCAGAACCGGGGCTGGAGCTCAGGTTCTTGCCTCCCACCCTGGCACTTCTGTACTCAAGTCTTTGCATACTGGCTACTTAGACTGGACTTCAGGTTCCCACATGCTAGGCCCAGCGAGGCTGGAATGCTGCAGCACCAGGAGGCCTCTTCAAAGTGGAGTGGGGCCAACTCAACAAGCGGTTGGAGGGGTCTAGAACCATCCCCACCCACCTGGAAAGTGATTCCTTTTACAGCCACTTCCTGAGCCTAGACTGCAAGCTGAGTCAGCCACGTGTGGCAGCCGAGATGCCACTAAACACCCTGCCACCCAGGATATGGGGGTGACATATTTGTCCCTTGTCACTTCCAGCTGTCCCATACTTCCCTCCCCAAGGAACACTCACAGACAGGCTGTCCTAAGGAGGGCTTCTTCACTCCAGGGACAGCTCACTGAGTCCCACAGTCCTCAGGAGACTTTAGAACTCAGAAGTCTGTTAGAAACCTTCAGCCAAGTGGAGTCCCCCGTACCTCCCCCTTTCTAGTCCCCACCCCTCCCCCCACACACACGCCCACACTCATGCCCACTAGTTTTCCCGGAGGCCTGTGGCTCTGATGCCACGTGGTAAGAGACATACAGATTAGTTTCTATAAAGTCGGGCCTGTCCCCAGTCTTCTCCCAACCGGGGGTCAGCGACAGCCCAGTAGAGCACAGGGGCCACCCCTGCCCACTGCCCAGCCTGGGCTTTCTGCAGCAGTATTTAATAACAACATCTCAGAATACCAAAGAGCCTGCCAGGTCAGGCAAACCCCAGAAGCCAGGGCCAGGGGACTGAGGAATTATGTCATCAAGACAGTGTGGTACTATTGCAAGGATGGGCCAATAAACCAATGGAAGAGAACAGAGCTTCTGGAAAAGCCCCGCAGGTGACTGATGACAAAGATGCCAGACCCAAAAGACTACACTGTGGGATTCCACTTCTATGGAGTTCAGTAGTGAGCAGAAGTGACGTCTGGCAACGGTCAGAAAGGCAAGTTTAGTGAGGGTGGGGAAGCCTGCCAGAGGGCTCGAGACCATTCACTTCTTTATCTGGCTGGGGATTACATAGTAGATCCATGTCAAAACGGTGAAGTACACCATCAGAATCTGGGCGCTCCCGTCTCCAGGTCTCCAATTCCTCACCTGCAAAGAGAGGCACGAAGCCCTCCCTCCTACGCTTACAGTGGAGAAGGCGTCTGGCACACGGCTGGGCCGGTGGGAAACACTAACCATATAAAGAGGTAGAGGAGGAAAGGACAGGGTCTAACGACGGTAATAATCATGAAAACAACAATAATTGACTAACTCGCAGTCTGGAGCGCCAACCACACCCCACACACTGCTCATCTACTTCCTCCCTCTAAAAGGGGAACAGCGTTTGTGTGAAATGGAAAAAACCACGCCTGCCAGGAGTTCAAGGAGAAGGGTTGCATTCAGTTAGCGCTTGGGTGGTGGGCCGAGCTGTTCGGTCAGCGCTGCACCCCTTCTTCGGGGAATCACTGATGTGGCCATCACTGGGGGGTGGGGGAGCTGGTTCCACGGCAGCCAGAGTCCAATCCCAATCCCCAGGAGGGGACGGAGAAGGTGGAGGAGCAAGGAGCATCCGACAGACCTGTCGGTGTTCAAAAGCTGAGCTCTGCCCCCACTAGCTGTGTGAGGTTGGGTAAGTGGCTCAGCCTCTCTGAGCTTTAGCTTTCTCACCCAGTCATGGGCTTATGGTCTCCCATCTCACCCTCCAACTGTAAGGAGTAGAGATTACATGTGCCTTGTGCCTGGCACAGATTAGTTGCTTGTAATTATTATTATTATTATTGTTGCTGTTGTTGTTTTCCCCAAATCACTCTGATATTGGCCTGCCCCACTCTGCGTGATCACAGAAAACAAAAAACCAGCACTCTGCCCCGGGCCTGCCTCCCAGAGGCTAACCCAGGGTGCGAGGCTGGCTGATGTATTCTCCCCTAACTCACAGGATGTCCACTGAAAATCTGCTCTACCCGGAACGCGGCCTCATGCGCCAGGACGTTTAAAGAGGGCC
>ML100452.1:44382-58604 GCA_003697995.1 Taxidea taxus jeffersonii | reverse complement strand
TTTTTTTTTTTTTTAAGATTTTATTTATTTATTTGACACAGAGAGAGACAATGAGAGAAGGAACACAAGCAGAGGGAGTGGAAGAGGGAGAAGCAGACTTCCTGCTGAGCATGGAGCCCGACGCCAGGCTCCATCCCAGGACCCTGGGAGCAAGCCCTGAGCTGAAGGCAGATGCTTGATAACTGAGCCACCCAGTCGCCCCATTAGTGCTTATTCTTATAGTTTAGATTCATTCTTGAATCTTCTGGTCTATAGATGCCTGCCTGATGATGACCAAAACTTTTAGCTTGTCCTATATGGGAGTAAATTGTATTCTTAGGAAAGCTTTTTTCTCCTAGACCAGAATCAACTCTCTGAGCCTTATAGTCTTTGAAGTTTCAGAAATAATTTAGAATCTTGGATTGACCTACACCAATCGAGTTATAATACATCTGCTGATATGCTCGTAATTCATTGCTTCCCTACTTTAGCTAGTGCCATTGGTCAGAATGCCAGATCCATTGTCAATATGTGGATTCAACAAAATATTTCATTGTGGTTTTTTTTCCCTAAGATCTTATTTATTTGTCAGAGAGAGAGAGCAAGAGCACTCACAAGCAGCAGTGAGGGGCAGAGGGAAAGGGAGAAGCAGGCTCCCTACTGAGCAAGGAGCCTGATGTGGGACACTTGATCCTAGGACCCTGGATCATGACCTGAGCTGAAGGCAGACACTTAACCTACTGAGCCATTCAGGTGTCCCAAAATATTTTATTGTTTATTGCAAAGGAAATTCAGTTTGATGATGTACTTTATAGATTCCAGTGAAACTGATTTGAAAAGTTCTGTAGTTGAATGACACAGGATTCAAGAGTTGGCTTTTAGAAAACCAGTGTTAGAATTCACTTGTAATATTTTTTGTGTGTAATATTGGGGATGTGCTAGGCATATTAATGGTTTGAAGCTTTGCAAAGTGTTTTTTAAATCTGAGAATAAGAAAATGGCTTCTAGGACTTTTTCAAAGGAAAAGAAACAACTTGGACAGTAAATGAGAAGAGGGAATATTAGGAATCATGTGAGGTCACTTTCATTTAAGTGCAGCAAATTCTATGTAATTAGCAGTACATGTGC
The DNA here is from genome assembly GCA_003697995.1 of Taxidea taxus jeffersonii. NCBI lineage: Eukaryota > Metazoa > Chordata > Mammalia > Carnivora > Mustelidae > Taxidea > Taxidea taxus. The sequence goes on along the minus strand of ML100452.1, from coordinate 57,497 downwards.
ATGTGAACTTGGATCTCGAAGGTCACATTTTATTTGGCAAATATTTTGTTTCATGTTCAAGAAAATTAAGAATAAGAACTTGTTTTTCGGGTCACCTGGGTGTCTCAGTGGGTTAAAGCCTCTGCCTTCGGCTCAGGTCATGATCCCAGGGTTCTGGGATTGAGCCCCACATGGGGCTTTCGGCTCAGCAGGGAGCCTGCTTCCCCACTTCTCTCTCTCTCTGCCTGCCTCTCCACACACTTGTGATCTCTATCTGTCAAATAAATAAATAAAATCTTAAAAAAAGAAAAGAAATTGTTTTTCATATGCCACAGGATTATCTCAGTACCCATAAGACTTAGAATTTTTTTTATTTGTAGAAATTTTTTGTTTATTATTAATTCACTGTTCTCTGAACCAGCTTTAAAGATGTGTTATCTTAGGAAATTAAAAAAAAAATTTTTCTTTTTGGTTACCTGAAAAGATATTTCTGTACATTTGTTTAATTCCTTGTCAAAGTGAATTTTTTGGGTTTGCATATTAATTCATTGTAAATAAACAGTGATAAATTCGTATTTCTTTTATAAATGAAAACCTTGTCCTTCCAGTCTTTTCAGTGTTACCTTAATCTTATCATACTTGAAGTGATAATTATTCTGAGCCAATAATTTCATTAACAAGCAAACACAGATAAGGGAAACCATGAGTCCAAGGCCTTTCCTTTAGCTGTTCAAATTTGAAGATTTTATCAATTAAGAGAAGAATTATTGCTTTGAAGGAAGTGGATTCTTTTCAACATATCATTAATGTGATTTTCGTTTTTCAAAACTTTTGGCTATTAGGAAAATCTGGAGAAGATGGGACCTCGTGTTCTGGATTTGCAGTTAGAATTTGATGAGCAGGCAGTGCTAATGGAGAATATAGTGTACCTGACCAATTCCCTTGAGGTAAGATGGGCCAAAGATTTAGTTAACTATAGTAAATATAATCCAGTTCTTTCATTTTATAATAAAGCTTTTTGTAAACATCTTCTGTGTTTAGTACCTTTGCCAAATATACTTGTCAAAAATATTTCTGGAGTGAAACAGAATGGGTGGGTATAGAAGTTTCAGGAAGAAAAAATAGTGTGATCTTATTCCATTTATCAGTTATTTTATACATAAAATACTAACTATATGGGCCTGTATTTTCCTCTGAGAATTCTCTTTTAAAAATATGAGGGGAGACCTTATATTCAAATGCGTTAGAAATCTCTCATGTTATGGAAGAATTGCTTCTTTTTCCCCCCTTCCCGTTTATACCTCGGATTTACAGAATTGACTTAATTAGAATCCTTTCTTCATATCTTATCATAGGGCCATGCCTGACCCTGTTTTGTTTTGTTTTTAAGTTAGTAATGTGATGAACACCCATGAATTTTCTACTGAACTCAAGATAAAAACATTACCAATAGCTTTGACTTATCTGGGGAGTTTCTCCCCATTCCATTTTTCTGCACCAATCACTTCATATGTAGATTCTAAAAATGCTATCTCTCAGACAACTTAGGGAGAAGGAAAGATAATTTGCTCTAGGAAACTGTTAGAGGACTCAAAGAACTGGTTCTCGTTATAATAAAGACACTTAACTTAAAAAATGCAGGTTTAGATTTTGAATAAAGTTGTTCCATGAAATATGGTAATGGAAGAAAGTTATTTCTAAATTAGCATTTTATGGGGCTCCTGGGTGGCTCAGTGGATTAAAGCCTCTGCCTTTGGCTCAGGTCATGATCCCAGGGTCCTGGGATCGAGCCTCATATCGGGCTCTCTGCTCAGCAGGGAGCCTGCTTCCTCCTCTCTCTGCCTGCTTCTCTGCCTACTTGTGATCTCTGTCTGTCAAATAAGTAAAATCTTTAAAATAAATAAATAAACAAGCATTTTATATGATACAATTATAAATGAGTTAAATAAATTACTTAATATTGGTAGATATTTATTTTGTTTATATTTCTAAAAGTTCATATATACTCCTGGAGGTCAAATAAGTTTTCAAATTTTTTAAGATTTTATTTATTTATTTGTTAGAGAGAGAGAGAGAGAGCGAGCACATGCAGACAGAGTGGCAGGCAGAGGCAGAGGGAGAGGGAGAAGCAGGCTCCCCACCAAGCAAGGAGCCCGACGTGGGACTCGATCCCCGGACGCCGGGATCATGACCTGAGCCGAAGGCAGCTGCTTAACCAACTGAGCCACCCAGGTGTCCCAAGTTTTCAATTTTTTAACTGGGACAATGGGGACCCCTTATGTTGGGCGTCATCTTATAATCAGGCATATACAATATGCTACATTTCTGAGTTTTTTCATTTATTTAAGTGAAAGTCTTTTATTAAAAAAAACTTAAGCAGAAGTCTTTTATCCTCAAATGCTAAATTTCTGAACTTTATTTATTCAAGCAGAAGCCTTTTATGCTAATTCTCATTTTCTCTTATACAGATAGATGCCAGATTTCATTATAGAAAGTGATAAACATGGCGATGTTAATAATACTATGAGACAGGGACGCCTGGGTGGCTCAACTGGTTAAGCAGCTGCTTTCGGCTCAGGTCATGATCCCAGCGTCCTGGGATCAAGTCCCACATCGGGATCCTTGGTTGGCAGGGAGCCTGCTTCTCCCTCTGCCTCTGCCTGCACTCTGTCTGCCTGTGCTCGCTCTCTGTCTCTCTAACAAATAAATAAATAAAATCTTTAAAAAAAGAAATACTATGAGACATTTAAGGTCAATGTTAAATAATTAATTATAGATTTCATTTTATGTTTGTATGGAAAATAATAAAATTGCACAAACCATTTTATTAAAACTTTTAATTAAAGAATTTATTTTTTGATAGACATTTAAATGAATTAGTCTCTTGCTTTTCAAACAAGGGTATGCTGTGGGAGCATTTGATCCTGAGTTTCAGAGTGCTCTCTCACTCCTGTCCTGTGCTTGGTTGGCTTTCTGAAGAATGCATAGACCATTTCGTGTTAAGTGGAGAACCTAGTTTTGCTCTTTGGGGAAATGAGGTGATGATTAATTTCTATCATATTAAGTGATACTAATGACTTTCATTTTCCCTCCTTCTATTTAGCTGGAACACATAGAAATCAAGTTTGCCTCCGAAGCAGAAGATAAAATCAGGGAAGACTGCTGTCCTGGAAAACCACTTAATGTTTTTAGAACAGAAGTAAGTTGAAGGAATCTCACTGAATCATTGTACTTTATAGCTAGAAGAGACCTTAGATGTTATATCCAAGCCCATCATTTAAAGATGGAAGGAAGTGAGGTACAGAGACGTCAAGTCATTGCTTTGGTCTAGGCCACATAATTTGTTAGAATGAAGCTGGGTTTGAGCTTTTCTAATTCCCTGGTTGGCACTCTGCTCACTTTTCTTTGTTCTTATGGGTGCATTGGATGTTATTTCTGGGTTTAAGAAGAAAAATATGATTTTCAAAACCTGATTTTTTTAGCCTATTTTTTCTTTTCTAATTTTAATTCCAGTGCAGTTAACACATAGCGTTGTATTAGTTTCAGGTATACAGTATGGTGACTCAGCAATGCTCTACATTATTCACGGCTCATTGTGATAAATGTACTCTTAGTCCCTTTCACCTCTTTCACCCATCTCCTCGCCATCTCCCCTCTGGCAACCATCAGTTTGTTCTCCACAGTTAAGAGTTTGTTTTTTTGGTTTGTCTCTTTTTCATTTGTTCATTCATTTCTTAAATTCCACACATGAGCAAAATCATATGGTATTTGCCTTTTTTTTAACTGACTGACTTCACTTAGTTATACTCTCTAGATCCATCCATATTGTTGCAAATGGCAAGATGACATTTTTTATGGCTCAGTAGTATTCCATTGTGTATATATATCACATCTTCTTACCCATTCATCAGTTGATGGACACTTGGGCTGCTTCCATAATTTGGCTGTTGTAGATAATGCTGCAATGACCATAGGAGTGTGTATAGCCTTTGGCATTAGTGTTTTCATTTCCTTTGGGTAAATATCCAGTAGTGGAATCACTGGACCATAAGGTAATTTGATTTTAAACTTTTTGAGGAATTTCTATACTGTTTTCTAGAATGGCTGCAATAGTTTGCATTCCCACCAACAGTGCACAAGGGTTCCTTTTTTGTCCATATTCTCCCCAGTACTTGTTTCTTCTGTTGTTGATTTTAGCCATTCTCACAGGTGTGAGATAGTTTCTTTTTGTGGTTTTGATTTGCATTTCCCTGATGATAAGTTTTCTTTGGAAAAATGACTATTCATGTCTTCTGCCCATTTTTAGTCAGATTATTTGTGTTTTAATTGTGTTTATTATTTCTATTGGGTTGTATCTGTTCTTTATTTTACATACTAACTCTATCAGATATGTCATTTGCAAATATCATCTCTCATTCCATAGGTTGCCTTTTAGTTTGGCTGTTTCCTTCTCTGTAGAAGCTCTTTATTTTGATGTAGACCCAATAGTTTCTTTCTGCTTTTGTTTCCATTGCCTCAGGAGACATACCTAGAAAAATATTGTTACACCTGATGTCAGAGAAATTACTGCTTCTACTCTTTTCAAGGATTTTTATGGTTTCAGGCCTCACATTTAGGTCCTTAATCCATTTTGAGTTTATTTTTGTGTCAAAATCTGACTTTTATTAAAAAATAGAAAAGAAATTGAAATGTAAGACTTTTTTTTAAACAGTGAAGAGAAGCTTTCATACTTCAGATGAGTCTTGGTTTGATAATGTTATTCAAAACTTTTTGGCTCCTGGCATAAACCAGATTGATGAATCATCTTACACTATACTAGAAATGCTTTTTTCCCCCTAATTTTTTGGCCAGTATTGGTGAAGATAAGCAGATTTTGGAGTTTTGGGAGATTCTCCTTATTTAGTCTTAAAGAATCCATTGCTCAATGGAGTGCAATTATGAGACTACATAAAATGCCCTCCTTTTCTTGAGAAGCGGAGGACTTATAAGTATCCTATTACTTTTACCATATTTAATTGAAAATGAAACAAAGAGGAAAAGCCTATTTTTAAAGAATAAGGTTATCATGGTCATGAATATCTGCTGAATTTATCATTGCATTATGAATACACTCCTTACATTAGAATATGGTGGCTTTTTAAAGTGCAGTTCTTTGGCTCGTGGATAGGTATGTGAAATAGAATTCCATATACAAATGTTTCTTTTTTTTTTTTAAGATTAATTTGTTTTAGAGAGTGTGCGCATATATGCGTGTGCAGGTGGGGTAGGGAGAGAAGGTAGGGTCAGAGGAAGAGAAGTGGACTCCCCGCTGAGCACAGAGCCTGACCTGAATCTCCATCCCACAACCCCGAGATCACAACCTGAGTCGAAATCAGGAGTTGGGTGCTTAACTGGATGAGCCACTGAGGTGCCCCACAGATATGTTTTTTTGAACTACGTATTCAAATGTTCTATTAAGCTACTATGTCTTCAAGTCTTTCATAAGACTTAGTTGACTTTTTCCACTTAAAATAATGAGCAGGGTCTTTGACTATGTAGCTTATGTAATGTAGGACATAGTATGACATATAGTTTTTTTAAAAAATTAACATATAATGTATTATTTACTTCAGGGGTACAGGTCTGTGAATCATCAGACTACACAATTCACAGCACTCACCATAGCACATACCCTCCCCAATGTCCATCACCCAGCCACTTTATCCCTCCCCTCCCTGTACCCCCCATATAACTGAGTTTAATCCTGCCCCTGTCTCTTATTGACTATGTGACCTTGAAGTACTTTTTTAAATGTTTCTAGTTCTCAGGTTCTCATCTGTGAAAAGGGGTTTTAAAGAGCTACCTTGCGAGATATAGGAATAATGTCTATAGAATGCTTAGTACAGTGCCTGGTACGTAGTAAAAATTCAATAAGTGATGGGAGTTGAAGAAGAGAAAATATAAATACTGTTATTATCCATCATTAGTATTGATATATGTACTCAGAGTTGTTTTTATCTAGGTATTTGGTTCTAAGCATGAGCTTTTGTACGTTTTTTTCTTTTATACTTGAGTATCCCTTGGTCTTGATTTTAGAATACCAGAATTAAATTTTTCATTGGGCATTAAAAATTTAGCAGAGATTTTCTCTCCCTCAGCAGTATTCAAGTTTGATTTCGTATAACAGTCATTTTCTCTTTATTTTCCTAGCCTGGTGTGGCAGTTTCCCTAGTGAATCCCCAGCCATCCAATGGCCACTTCTCAACCAAAATTGAAATCAGGCAAGGAGATAACCGCGATACTATCATCAGGCGTTTAATGAAAATGGACCGAGGAATCAAAGGTAAATGGTTTCCCTGAAAGGCACGTTTGGCAGTAGTTTGTGGATACGATGAGTTCTAAGCAGAGAGGAGAAAGAAGAGTAACTGGCCTGCTTAGGGACAGCAGTGTCATGTTGTGCAAAGAATATTGGACTCAGACTCAGGAAGCTTGTATTCTCTTTGAGACACTGTGGATGTGTAGCTTGGTGATTTGGCCATGTCTCTTAAACTAAGCTGGTCTCTCTTTCAGTAAAATGAGGGTAGTGGATTAGATATTTTTCTAAGTCTCCATTTAGCTTTCAAATTGTAACAAGCAATTCCTATCTCTTAGCGGTTTTTATACTGAAGGCACACATATACTTAATATTTTAAACTAACCTGCCTACTAGGTCTGTTCCTGGGGAAGGAAGAGAAATAGTAAAAACTTGTTGAGTGTCTGCCATGTATTAGCCATTTAATCCTTTAACTGCCCTAGAATGGAAAGGGTATTATCATTTCCTTTTACAGATGATGACACGGAGCTCAGAAAGGCTAAATGACTAGGAGATTTCATTCAGGTAGTAAATCCTGGAGCTGGAGTTCAAATTCAGATCTTTTTGACTCCAAATCTTGTATTCTTTCTTTTAAATAATGTGCTTCTAGGGACGCCTGGATGGCTCAGTTGTTAAACATCTGCCTTCAGCTCAGGTCATGATCCCAGAGTCCTAGGATCCATCCCCGAATTGGGCTCCCTGCTCAGCGGGGAGCCTGCTACTCCGTCTTCCATTCCCCCTGCTTGTTTTCCCTCTCTTGCTGTCTCTCTCTCTGTCAAATAAATAGAGAAAATCTTTTAAAAACAAACAAAAAAATGCTTCCAGCTCAAATACGTAAATAATCTTAATTTCTTATCAAGATTAAGTCTAGATCTTCCATGATTTGATTTAATATAATAATTATAGCTTCTTTTTTTTTTAATCACTCAGCCAGGTCTGTGGCTGAGCAGGGTGTGAAGGGAGTTAGTGTATCTCTATATTATTTTTCTTCCAAATTATAAAGACAAGTTAATCTTGAGATTCTCTGTTTTGCATTCTCTCTCTCTTCTTGATGGCAATCACGAGTTGATTGAGTCACATTCTATCAGTATAGAAATTTTCTGAAATCTAAGACAGTGACCTAATTTATGGAACTATATTCAGGTCAGGAGTATTACATCAACAGAAGATTTAACATAGCCCTTTGGAATTCATTCTACAGGTAATTTTTGCTCTCTTGAGGTCATTCATGCATCTTCTGTGGACATTTCTTGAGAGGCTCTTAGTATAGCATATTTCGTATATATGTAGAGACTCCTGTGTAAGTACCGAAGCTTCGGGGAGCCACAAAATACTGTTTGTTCATTAAGACGCTGTGTCTAGTGAAGGAGTAGGGCCCTGAGCTGTTCAAGTACGTGATCACAATATAAGGAGGAACAGCTGTGTACAGTAAGGGAGATAGAGATAAAGTTGATAGCACAGAAAAATGTGAGATTATTTCCAGCTATGGTGATCAGGAATGAATCACAGAGAAATGACTGTTTGGATGGGACCTTGGAAATTAGACCTGGGAGGGAGAAGGGGGATGGGCATGTCAGTAGGAGGGATGCTCTTATGTTTTTCTGTGTAGCAGTAGCATATTAGGGCTAGGGATTTTTCATTTGTAAACATTTTTTTAAATTGTGGTAAAATATATATAACATGAAATTAACCATTTTAGTCCTTCTTAAGGGTACAGTACACTGGCATCAAGTACATTTACATTGTTGTACAGCCATCACAATTAATGAATGTACAGGAAGCCATTTTGTGGCCTTCCATTTGGCTGTTTTATACTGCATGTGTTCGGTCCTGAGAAGATTTTGTAATAGAACTCTTATCTTTGAAGAACATTGTGGCTTTTATTTATTTATTTTTTAAAAGACTTTATTTATTTATTTGACACAGAGAGAGATCACAAGTAGGCAGAGAGAGAGGGGGAAGCAGGCTCCCCGCCGAGCAGAGAGCCCAATGTGTGGCTCAATCCCAGGACCATGACCTGAGCCAAAGGCAGAGACTTAACCCTCTGAGCCACCCAGGCACCTCTTATAGTGGCTTTTAAAGAAAATAGATAGTTCTGTGGACTCACTGGGTAGGATTATTATGAAGTTGTAGCATGTGAGAGGATGTTTTCCTAGATTGGAAATTATATTTTGTAATGTTACAGCTGCCTCCCTTTTAAATATGCTCAGATCCAGGACCGACGAGGTTCTTCGGAATTGTACTGAAATGTGTTTTCTGTATCTTGTCTTTTTTCGCTGAGCCTCTGGCATAATTCTTACATCCTTTGTCATACTAGCTGTGAATAATATTATCGTAAAGTACTTTAAGTTTGATGTTCATAGCTGCTGTGAATTTTTGAAAACAGGTAGAAATGTTAGGATGGGCTTTGAAATTGATACTCCTTCAAGTATCTGCAGAAGAGCTCTAACCTTGAGACTTCTCCAAAGCCCTCAGGATGCTTTGATATCTAAGGGGGCTAAGTGTATTGAGTGTAGGAGATGGGAAGAGAGTGAAATTCAATAACGTATTTCTCAGTCTATTTGCTGCAATAGCCAGTAAGTCGTCCAATTAGTGCGAATTGCATTGAAGGTGATTATGATCTAGGTCCAGGAGGAACTGGAGTAAAACCATCATTTCTCTCCACAAAGGCCACTGAGCAACTATTTGATGATAATGACTTTAAATCACTCCCAGCCTGTGCCACATACAAACTGTTAACATGGAGGTGAAAGGCTGCACTTCACAGTATCAATCCCTAGGGACTTTCAGTCACTCTCATCTTTTCTCTAAGTGCCTTAATTCTTGTGTAGTTGCAGACTTAAATTTCTACATTTCCAGTGATGAGAGAGGTCTGCAGGAAGAAAAGAGAGTAAAATACTAAGAAAGCTCTAAGAATTATTCGCAGTAATGAGCTACATGGTGAAACATCAAAGCAAATATGTTTTGTCACTTAGATGGCTGATTGAGTATTAAGTCTTCTTTGAAATAGTTTGATTCAGAATTGCTGGGAATGATAAGAGAGGTCTGTTTCGGAGAGGAAGGGGGAGAGAGAGAGAGAAGGATAGAGAAGGAGAGCGAGAGAGGGAGGGGTGGGGGGTGCAGATCTGCAGTAAAGGCCTCATGCATAAAATCTGCTGGCAGAACTTCTCACTGCTTCCCATAGCAAAATATTTAGTATCACCAGTGCACATGTTGAAATGTAATAGCTGTTAAAATGAATTGTATTCTCGGGGCGCCTGGGTGGCTCGGTGGGTTGGGGCCTCTGCCTTCGGCTCAGGTCGTGGTCTTGGGGTCCTGGGATCGAGCCCCACATCGGGCTCTCTGCTCGGCGGGGAGTCTGCTTCCCCCTCTCTCTCTGCCTGCCTCTCTGCCTACTTGTGATCTCTGCCTGTCAAAAAAAAAAAAAAAAAGAATTGTATTCTCTCCCCCAAATAAGACTCTCCAGCAGGGTTTCCCTTCCTGGTCGTCTCAGTAATTATTCTGTAAGCTTCAATATCCCTACGCTAAACTTGCAGTCTTTCAGTCTTTGTTTCCCAAAGAGAATATAATGCCTGGATAACTTGTACTCCTGGCATAGCCACCAGCTGCATTAATGTCTGCTTTTATCTCTTATCCTTCTCATGCTAAGCTTTATTTATACTCTTAAGGCAGCATGAGGGAGTGTAGCTCACGGACCACCTAGCAATCTGCTTTAGAAAGGGGTGGGAACTAATTCAGGAAATAACTTATATTTCTGTGGATCGCGTTAAGTATAACTAGCCATGCTACACTCAGAATGAGATTTAAACCCAGAATCAGCATTGGTAGTCATTTATGATGTTTTTTTACCATATAAAATAAAAGCATTTAATGTCAGGGTGTCTCAGAATTGCTGAAATAAATACATTTTTTTCAGGCTCAGTTGTTGGCAGGATTGTCGGATCATAAATTTGTTCAAGGGACAAGTGCTTTCTTTGCCAGGAGCCATCTTATCAGCTTGCACAAGAACAGATCAGGAAAATCTCAAGCAGGGCAGGGTTGGAGCTTATCCAGAAGCTCAAAACTCAGAAAGCTGTGCCCTTTCCCCCGTCCTTCTCCGTCTTCTTGTCTCTCATCAGCTTGGTAATACAAACACTTTCTATCCTTGGAGCAAAACAAGGAACTAGTAATGCTGTTTCTTAGAGTAGTAATTCTTTCTCTAGAAGTATCTTTTGAAAAAAGCTACAACTCTTGCAGTTTTAATATATCCTAGGAACCAAGATAAGAAAGAGAAAGAAGTTTTAGACTTATTGATACTTGGTTTTTTTTTTTAAGATTTTATTTATTTATTTGACAGAGAGATCACAAGTAGGCAGAGAGACAGACAGGGGTTGGCCCCTCGGGGAGCAGGCTCCCCGCTGAGCAGAGAGCCTGATGCAGGACTCGATCCCAGGACTCTGGGATCATGACCCAAGCTGCAAGCAGAGGCTCAACCCACTGAGCCACCCAGGCGCCCGACTTACTGATATTTTGAAAAATGGTTAATTGAAGTGTATAAAAAGTGATTTGAGAAACCATATAGGATAGTGCTCAAAAATATACTCAATCTTTCCTCTTGATTTATCATTTAAGGTGATGTGTTACACAGAATCATTGTCTCTGAATCTTTGATGTGGGTAGAAGCCACGGGAGGAAGATTTGCTAGATATAGCTCTGCTTTCTGAGATTGAGCCTTACTTAATAATCTCCTGAAAATATCTTTAATAAAACAACCAGTGTGTTTAAAGCTTGAATTGTCAGGCTCAGGCCTGGGTTTGAGGCAGTGACTGTAATTAAATGCTCATATTGATCATCTTTTTTGCTATAGACCTTTCTAAAGTGAAGCTGATGAGATTTGATGATCCACTGTTGGGGCCTCGGCGAGTTCCTGTCCTGGGAAAAGAGCACACTGGGAAGACCCCCATTTCTGAGCATGCTGTTTTCCATGTGGACCTCATGAGCAAGAAAATTCATCTCACTGAAAATGGGCTAGGGGCAGATATTGGTGATACAATTATCTATCTGGTTCATTAAACTCGTGCAGATTGGAGATACATCCTGGTTTCTGGAGATATGACTAGTCTGTGTCTACAGATTGGATATAGGAACCGTAGGCTGGACTTTAATAGACTTCATTTCTAACCGTCAAATTCTGTAATCATAGCTACACTAGGTCATCTTGGATTCCTGAACCTAATAAAAATTTTTTTTTCATTCTTGGGACCTCTGAGAGAAGTAGTTTATAACATAGTTTTTTTGTTTTGTTTTGTTTTGTTTTGTTTTTTACAACCAGTGCTATTTCCCAGAAGCTTCTACTCTTTCAGATTAACACAAAAATGTCACCATGTTTCTTTCCCAGGTGTACTTTATACTACTTATGAAGGCTAAGGATGATCTAACAACATTTTATATTATACCATTATGGAATTGGTTGTATTTCTTCTTTAAAAAGAAAAACTGAGGGATGCCTGGGTGGCTCAGTTGGTTAAGCGGCTGCCTTTGGCTCAGGTCATGATCCCAGCGTCCTGGGATCGAGTCCCACATCAGGCTCCTTGCTCGGCAGGGAGCCTGCTTCTCCCCTCTGCCGTCTGCCTGCCTCTCTGTCTGCCTGTGCTCACTCTCTCTCTCTCTCTAACAAATAAATAAAATCTTAAAAAAAAAAAAAACTGAATTAGACAGCTAGTTTTACTTTTTAAAGAACAGAACTCTCATGATTATTTAAGACAATACATGAGAGTATTTTGGCATAGCAAGTATTTTGTATAAAGAACAAATAGGTCTTACATTTATAAGAATTCTTTTAGCTCTTTTTTTTTTTTTTTAAGATTTTATGTATTTATCTGACAGAGAGAGAGAAAGATCACAGGTAGGCAGAGAGGCAGGCAGAGAGAGGGGGGAAGCAAGTGCCCCGATGAACAGAGAGCCTGATGTGGGGCTTGATCCCAGGACCCTGAGATCATGACCTGGGCCGAAGGCAGAGGCTTAACCCACTGAGCCAACTAGGTGCCCCCTTTTAGCTTTAATATATTCAATTAACCACCAGTAATGTATTTCTTAGGGCTAACGTCAATAGTTTATAAGCAGTTTATAAAGATTTACGATAAATTTAGGCATTTTAAAAGAGGATTTTTCCCCCCAGAAATCTACATTTGTCAGATTTGTCTCAAGTCCACTTGTGTTTAAAGATCACGTTCACTGTATTGCAGATTTATTGTTTCACTCCTGCTGGAATGTCTTTTGATATTATCTGTGCCATTATGCATCATATGAGGAAAAATATTAGGTATTGATTGACACTAGAGAAAAACATTTCCATTTCTTTAAAGGTTCAATATGGGCAAAGACTGGGGCATCTGGGTGGCTCAGGTTAAAATCTGACTTTTGATTTTGGCTCAGGTCATGATTTCAGGGTAGTGAGCTCGAGACTACATTGCCTCCTGTGCTCACAGGGTAGTCTGCTTGAGATTCTCTCCCTCTGTCTCTCCCCACCACTCACACGTGCACTTACACTTAATCTCAAGCAAACAAATCTTTTTTTTTTTTTTAATAGAATCTTTCTATTTTTTTCTTAAGATTTTTATTTATTTATTTGACAGAGATCACAAGTAGGCAGATAGGCAGGCAGAGAGAGAGAGAGAGAGACAGGCTCCCTGCTGAGCAGAGAGCCCGACGCAGGGCTCAATCCCAGGACCCTGGGATCATGACCTGAGCCGAAGGCAGAGGCTTTAACCCACTGAGCCACCCAGGCGCCCCTCAAGCAAACAAATCTTAAAAAAAAAAAAAAAAA
>ML100452.1:7620-43982 GCA_003697995.1 Taxidea taxus jeffersonii | reverse complement strand
TAATAATAATAATAATAATAATAATAATAATAAATTAGTAAACCCAGGATATATTGGCTTAAGATTATTATAAGCTATAGTCATGTCTTCTGTGTTGGTTTCTATGGGGCCACCATTTTGTTGCTTGCCCTCTAGATTCTGCTGCTCCCTAAATCTGCATAGCCTTATTACTCCCTAAATCAAATAATGTTTTCTAATGCCTAAATACAAACTCACTTATGTTTAACTTTGGTAAATTAAACTGTATGTGCGTGGCAAAAAAAAAACAAGGATGGAAAATAATTTTAATATTGTGGATGATTATGCCTGTTTTATTAGATGAGCTTATGAACCTCTGCTGCCTTGGATCAAATGTAAGTTGGGATTTATAGATCCTCTGTTCTTTCAGGCTCAGTTCATTGGTGTCCCTTGCTGGGCTGAATGTGTTTCTTGTGTTTAAAGATACATAAATTTTGTACAAGGAAGCCTATAAGCATAAGCCCATTGCTTCATCTGGTGCTCAGCTGAAGAAACAGTAGTTCGATGAAGGAAAAACAGGCTGCATTGGGCTTACTGTATTGATAGGAGATTGGTATCTTCCTAAAGGATTTTAATTCTTCTTTAGTTGTGAGACATGTACACACACAAACAGTAACAAGAAATATATAAACTCAAAATATTAAAAAAATATATAAAAAATTAAACTAACAGGGGCGCCTGGGTGGCTCAGTGGGTAAAGCCTCTGCCTTCAGCTCAGGTCATCATCTCCGGGACCTGGGATCGAGCATGGGGCTCTCTGCTCAGCGGGGAGCCTGCTTCCTCCTTTCTCTTTGCCTGCCTCTCAGCGTACTTGTGATCTCTCTCTCTTTCTCTCTCAAATAAATAAAATCTTTAGGAAAAAAAATTAAACTAACAAAAATATTAGCAGCAACAAAACAATTTATCAACAGAACAAAACCTGTGTCATTGCCATTCAGTCAAAGAACAGCACAATGCCAGCACCTCAGAAGCCTACCTTGTGCCTCCTCCCATAAAGACAAGCTTGTGTCCCAGTCAGTATACAGTTTTCATATATGCTTTTTTTTAAGTGACATGTTCTTAAAAAATTTTTTTATTTAAATTCAATTAACATACTATCAGATCTTTTTTTTTTCCTTAAGTTAACTGTTTTTATACATGTTCTATGTGAATCTGAAAAGAATGTTTATTCTGTTGTTGTAATGTTCTGTATGTGTCCTTTAGGTCATAGTTGTAGACTAAACTGTTCAAATCTGTATCCTATTGTTTTGTTTTGTTTTCTTGCCTTGTTTTTGAGAGGTCTACTAAAATCTCCCAAAGTCATGGATTTACTTATTGTTGTAGCTCAGACAGCTTTTTGTTTTATATAGTTTGATGCTGTTTTATTAGGTGCATATACATTTAAATTCTGTTACCTTCCTGGTAAATTGAACTTTTTCTAGTTGGGAAGTGTTCCTCTATTTTTAGAAATGTTTTTGCCTAAAGGCTATAATACTAACACAGTATCAGTTTTCTTTTGATTAGTGTTCATGTGGAATATCTTTCTCTATCCTTTTACTTTTAACTTTCTGTAGCTTTATTTTATTTTAACATTTTGACAGATTTTAAACCTGTGGAAAAATTAGAAGAATTGGCCAATAAGCATTCATATACATATCACCTAGATTTATCAATTGCTAACTTTTGCCACCTTTGCTTTCTCTCTCTACACATTTTTTTTAAATAAACTTTTTATTTTGGAATACTTTTAGATTTATAGAAAAGTTGCATTTATTGCACAGAGAGTTCTTGTATACCCCCTTCCCTGTTTCCCCTCATGTTAACAGACATATTATATAGCCTTGGGTCAGTTGTCAGAACTAAACAATTAACATTGGTATTTTACTTTAACTAAATATTAGGCTTCATTTGGATTTCACAAGTTTCTGCGCTGATGTCATTTTGCATTTAGAATATACTTTTAAAAAATTCAGAACCATTTCACAGTAAGTTACACACACCATGACACTTCACCTTTTAATACTTTAGCATGTAATTCCTAAGATCTAGAAGATTCTCCTGTATAATCACTATACCTGTGTGTGTATATACATATTTTGCTCAAGAAATTTAACATGATGCAGTAATGTTAGGTAACAAGCTTTCCTAATAAAAATGAAATAATAAAATTTCCCCAATAACTCATTTATTTATTTATTTTTTAACTCAGGATCTAATCAAAGATCAAGCATTACATTTTGTGGTCATGTCTCTTGACTTCCTTCCCATTAAGAGTTTCTCAGCTTTCTTTTCTTTTCTTTTTTCTTATGATAAGTTCAGGTATTTCTTCCTTTTTTTTTAAATTTAAACATATAATGTAACCCCACCACCCTCTCCCAACCCCCCTCCCCCCCACCCCCCTCAGTTTGTTTTATGACATTAAGAGTCTCTTTTGGTTTGTCTCCCTCCCGATCCCATCTTGTTTCGTTTTTTCTTTTCCTACCCCCTTAACCCCCACCCCTGTTGCATCTCCACTTCCTCATATCAGGTTTCTTTTCTTTTTTTGATATTTCATGACAGTGACATTTTTGAAGACTCCATGGCATTTGTTAGTAGTTTGCCTCACAATCTGGATTTGTCTATTTTCTCATTGTTAGATTCATATTTAAAATTCTTGGCAAGCCTGGCTACGTGGGTGGTGGTTCCCATTGTATCACATTAGGATTGAGATACTGATATATTGTTAGTGTGTTCCCATCATTGGTTAAAGTAGTATCTTCAGATTTCCCCATTGGGAAGGTACTTTTTCCCTTTTATAATTAGTAAGGTGATTATTTTGAGACTTAATGTGAATATCCTGTTTACCTACAAACTTTTATGAAATGGCAGCCTTCATCATCTTTCTGCCATTTATTATTATCTTGGTAGTTACAAGAAGGTGATTTCTTAATTTTGTCATTTCTTTTACATTTATTAGATCTAGTTCTGTAAAGAAGAGGTTTCCCTTTTGCTCTCAATTTTTTTCTTTCATCATTGTTTTCAAATCACTGTGAATCAATGGATTCTTTTTTTTTTTTCATACATGCTGTAATCTCAATAAATGTACTCATTTGGTCTGTTGGTGACTTCAGAATAATCAATCCAGGAGTAGTATTAACAACAGATCTACTAAGTAAAGTTCGGGTTTCTTTGAATAAGTAAAATACACAGTTCAAAAGTCAAAACTTGATCCATCTAGAGAATTTTTACTTTCTTGCAGCATATTCCCTTCCCTGCTCTATGGCAAACATTCTCATTAGTTTCTTTCCTGTGTTTTTTGTTTTTTGTTTTTTTTTTTTTACCAAAAATAAGCAAATATATATATGTACTTTTTAAAAACTCAAGTATAGGGGCGCCTGGGTGGCTCAGTGGGTTAAAGCCTCTGCCTTCAGCTCGGGTCATGATCTCAGGGTCCTGGGATCGAGCCCCGCATGGGGCTTTCTGCTCAGCAGAGAGCCTGCTTCCTCCTCCCTCTCTTGTTCTGTCTCTCTCTGCCTGACTCTCTGCCTACTTGTGATCTCTGTCTGTCAAATAAATAAAAATCTTAAAAAAAAAAAACAACAACTCAAGTATAGTTGACATATAACGTTACACTAGTTTTAGGGGTACAACACATGATTGAGCAAGTCTGTATGTTATACTGTGCTCACAAGGGTAGCTACCGTCAGTCACCATACAACGCTATTACAGGCCCACTGACTATGTTCCCTGTGCTGTACCTTTCATCCCTGTGACTTACTTGTTCCATAACCGGAAGCCTGTATCTCCCGATCCCCTTCACCCATTTGTCCATCCCTCCACCCTCTGCCTTCTGGCAACCATCAATTTGTCCTTTGTGTGTATGTTCTTTAATTTCTCTTTTCTCATACAAAAAGTAGCACGTTATATATAATTATTTTACACATTGTTTTTTAAAGTTAACATAGCTTGGATATTTTTTCACCTTAGTGTATAGAGATCTTTCCTTCTTCTCCTCTTTTTCCTCTCTTCCCCCTTCTTTTTTTTTTTTTTTAAGATTTTATTTATTTATTTGTCAGAGCAGGAGTGAGCACAGGCAGACAGAATGGTAGGCAGAGGGAGAAGCAGGCTCCCTGCCGAGCAAGGAGCCCAATGTGGGACTTGATCCCAGGACGCTGGGATCATGACCTGAGCTGAAGGCAGCCGCTTAACCAATTGAGCCACCCAGGTGTCCCTCCCTTCCCCCTTCTGTCTCTTCTTTTCTCCCTGCTTTGTGACATACTGTTGTAAAAGTGTACCACAATTTATTCAACTGGTCTCCTATGGGTGGGCAGTTAGATTGTTTCTGAGCTTTTGCTATTTTATAGACTTAGTATAGGATTATATAGTGAGTAACTTCATGAGTATGTGGTTTTATATTTGTGGTGTTGCCTCTTTTTTTTTTTTTTTAAGATTTTATTTTTTGGTAATCTCTACACCCAACGTGGGCTTGAAGTCACAACCCTGAGATCAAGAGTTGCTTGCTTCCCTGACTGAGCCCGCCAGGCAGCCCTGTGGAGGTGTATCTTAAGAGTAAATTTCTAGCAGTAGCCTTGTAGGTCCAAGGGTAAATGAACACGTAATTTTGTTAGCCTATAATCTGGGCAAAAAGGCATTTGGGGCAGAGGGTAGAGCAGGTATAAAGGCTCTGAGCCGAGGACATGTAGCTGGGGCGCTGAAGGAATGGCATAGAGGCCACCTGAAGAAGCAGAGATGAGAAGTGGCCCTGCTGAAGATGCTGTGTACTCTTGGCAGAGCTAAACTAGAGCCCTGGCCTCCATATTTCCATTTCATTGCAACACACTTTAAAAAATGTTTTTTTTCTTTTTTTAAAAGTAGGCTCCATGCCCTGTGTGGAGCCCAACATAGGGCTTGAACCCACAACCCCGAGATCAAGACCCGAGCTGAGATCAAGCATCAGACACCTAACAGACTGAACCACCCAGGGGGCCCCAGCAACCCATTTACTAAACAAAGAATGCATACACACAAAACAGGAATGTGTTTGACCAAGGCCAGTGTTGTCAGGGCTCTGAGGAGACGTTGATAGCCGTTGAAGCAGAGCAGTCTACCTTCCCAACTCTTAGAACTCGGTGTGGATCAGGGCTTGGAAGTGAAAACAGGTGTGTGCTTGTTTGGGGCGATAATGCCAGGAAAGGAATGCTTATCTGGGAGAAAGGAGAGGATAACTGGGAGCAGGCTAAGTAAATCAGGCCTTAGGAAGATTCTCAGATTCCAGGATGAAATTGGAAGTTGATTTGTCTGCAGAGTCACTGCAGATTTTTGGTGTGGGGATGAGGTAGTATCGTTTTGTGTCTTCTCTAGTTTGTGGTCATTGTGTCCATCTCTTTCTATCTTGAGAAAATCATTCATTTAGTTGTTCTAATGACTACTTGGTAGAGATCAACGTGCCTGGCTCTGGTAGGGTCTCAGTGTTAGCTGGAACTTGGTTACACGGTTTCCTGTCTTTGCTATCTTTGGACATAGCTTCATCTCTCTATTGGAAAGTACTCAGATGCCACCCAAGACTTGCAGGATCAATTAAGTTTTCTCATTGCCCACTGTTAGGCTTACAGCCTGATTGGTTATAAGGTAGGAACCCCTCCTCTCACTTCCAGAAAGCAAAACAACAGGCGAGGACATGATCCATGCTCCTGAGGGCTTTAGGAGTGTGATAGGGGAGTACTTCCTGCATTTTCACTCTGGAGGACCAAGTGGTCATTTATCCTTCTGTCCCTCATTGCCCTTATCCTGGGGTTCAGGCTAGAGCTGTGCTGTGCAGTAGTTTAACCACTAACCACATGGGTCTAGAGCACTTGAGAGACAGCGAGTCTGAGTTGAGGTGTGACGTTTGAAAGTGTAGAACATGCTTTCAGTTTCAAAGACTTAGTATGAAAGAGAATATAAAGAATCTCAGTAATAATACTCTTTTCTATTGATTACATGCTGAAATAATGCTTTGAATAAATTATGTTAAAATAATTAAAATTACCTTCATCTTTTTTTGCCTTTTAAGAACATGAAATTTAAAATTGCATCTGTGGCTTGCATTTTATTTCTATTGGACAGTGGTCTAGAGACTTGATGAAATTTAGATTAAACATTATTTCATATTGCATTGTACTAAGAGGTACATAATATGAGTTTGTCCCACTCTTAATGATACTAAATTTGGTATTTTCCAAAACTATATTTTAAGGATATATTTTGATCACTTTCAGAACTTTCCATTATAAAGGTATGTGTGTGTATATATATATATATACATATATATATGTATATATATATTTAAGGTATGTATTTTTGAAATCAATTCCAGAGTTTTTGTTGTAACAGTATGTAAAAAACACAAACACTCAGAACTTACTATTTTTTTTTAATTTATTTTTAAAGTTCTTTTCTTTTAATTTATTTATTTGACAGAGAGAGATCACAAGCAGGCAGAGAGGCAGGCAGAGAGAGAGGAAGGGAAGCAGGCTCACCACTGAGCAGAGAACCTGATGTGGGGCTCGATTCCAGGACCCAGAGATCATGACCCGAGCCGAAGGCAGAGGCCCAACCCACTGAGCCATCCGGGCGCCCCAGAACTTACTATTTTAAAGATAGATTTTGAGTATTTCTGGAACCCTCCAGAGTTAAGATACATTTTTTTTCTTTTGCAGTGAGAAGTCTGTGGAGTGATATTTTGGCACCTTGGGAACTTCCTGTTTCCATTCTTTTTTACCTAATGGTTTTAGTGCTCCTTCAAGATTCCTTCCTGAATAAGTTATGTTGGATGCTATTCAATATGGTGATTTTTAAATGCTATTATTTCTTTTTCATACAGTTGTCATTCTTCTATAAAGAAGAACGTTCCTCTTTCTTCTTTCTCTTTTTCCTTTTATTTTTAGGTGAAAGAGTTATGTGGCCTACAGCTTAGTCAGTTCACACAATAGATGTTTGATTAGAAAAGTTAAGTACAAATGCAATTTTAAAATATGGAGTCAGCTTACATGGACAATGGTTGTCCACTCCTTAAAGGAATCGTATTGTAAATCATTTTTTTGCAAAGCTAGTAATCACCTGTTCATCTCTGTTATCCTACAAACTTGAATTTTCATGTATAGCACATTTGTTCAACAAGTTACTAAATCCTTATTCTGTTACAGACACTGTGTTATGCACTTAGAGTTGGAATGGTAAGTGGAAGAAACATGGCTGTCCTTCATGTAGGACGCATCCTTCTGGATGAGGAGACAGACTTGCCTAGAACCCAGTGAGTGAAGGCTATTAGGAAGATGTATCTGAAGAATCTTGATTTGGAAGGTATTATAAAGGCTTTCCTCACAAACCCACTCAAATAAATGCTTTGGAATTCAGAACCCTCAGCAGTTACTCTCCGTGGGTCTGATGTGAAGACTATGTAGCAGAGTTGGCAGGTCCCTGCTGTTGTCTTTCTCATGTAACCCTGAATTAGGATCGTAGATGTCTTCCCTCGATTGCAATCTTCTCCTCAAGTTTTTTTCCTCTCTGGACATTTTCCCAGCTGGGGTCCACACCTGCATAAGGCATGTCCTAGAGGCATACTTCAGAGACTCCTAATACCCTGACATAGACACGTCCCGTTAGATGTGTACACGTCTTTAAAGAAACAAGATGTCTGTCAGTTACAGTGCTGTGACCTCAGGTTCCAGAATATGAACACAACATTCTTTAGAAGAGATGCTTTACTTTGGATTGAATCTAAGTTTAGAATCAGTCAGCCTCTTGTCAAAGGGAGAAGGAGAGCCCTGAGACAGAAAGCGCCTCACTATGAATTGGTTTGGAAATTACTTCTCTAAATTTCCTGAGGATGCTTCCTTAGTCAGCATACACTCACCTCTGTTGCTTTCACTCATCTCTTCTGAAGATGAACATTTTCTTTCCAGTGTGAGGTAGAGAGTTGGGTGATTTTTTTCTTTTTCTTTTTGGGTAGCATATCAAATCTCTTTCTGTCTCTCTGTCTAAAAATCAGTCTCTTCTTAGGAGGAGCCAAGAGAAGAAAACTGGGCTTGGGAAGAAAGTAGTTGCTATCATTTTCCACGGGTACTTGAAAAGGGGCAACTGATTAGTTCCTTCAGGCCCTGCTTGGCCAGCGAAAAGAGAAGAGCTGATTTGGGTGAAAGGGCATCTCTTTATTCTTAACTTTCGGTGTTGAACCCTGACCAAGTGAAACTTGACTATTGGGGGCTGCCAGTAATTTCTAGTCCTTTGAAATCAAAACTCCAGAGCTTTGGCTTCAGTTAAGTTTGAATTAATCAAGGAAGCCTGGGTGGGAGGCAGAATGAACGCTTTTTAATATTGCAAGTTTCATCAAGGAAGAGGGTGACAGGAACAACACCCCCACCCCCACCCCGCCCCGGGCAAGGCGAAGCACCAAGACAAGTGCGACACAGGGTGGGGAATGCGCTTAGCAGCAGCAAGAAGAGGACAACAGAGGTCAGAAAAGGGGAGAGTATGCATCTCCATCTTCCAGCTCTGGGCCTCTTGCCTTGTGCTTTGAGTCAGCCTCCTGCCTCCCACCAGCTGAAGCCTCTCTCTGTTGCTTATCTCTTGGGGTGACTAAACTTTGTGGTTCAGCTTGGCATGTCCTGAGTTGAGCCCTGGAAGTTCTCCCTCCTGGAAAAACCCTTAGTCCTGGGAAAGCTGGATGATGGGTTCCTGGGATAGAAGCTTTAGGTATGTGGGCAGCCCGTGTGACACCTAAGAAACTGCCTGAGAGCACCTGCCTCCATTCTCTGTTTCTTGGGAAAGGGTACAGAAGGCCCAGGACAGTGCAGGATCATGAAGTTAGAATAACAATAGCCGCCACCCACTGCAAGCCTCCAGTGTGCCTGGAGTGTGATCCTGTTTGATCCTCAGGGCCACTGCAGAGGGAGGATGTTTCCAATCCAGTTTTATGGGAGAGAGACCAGAGCTGAGGGCAGTGACGAGTTACGTTTCCCAAGGTCAGATAAGTAGAAGGCAACCAGGCCACATTTGAATTTTAGAGTGGCTGGGCCTAAAATCTGTCCTCCACTCAACGAAGAACTTGCCGAATTTGATGGCAAATGGGTCAGTGTGGAGGGATGCAAGAAGTTTGAGACTCCTCTCCGCTTTTATTTCCTCTCTCCACACCTGAGAAGTGTAACTTTGCTAGAGAACGAAACACTAAGATCCCATAATTTATAACTAGATTTGAGGAGGACTCAAAGATAACAAGAGATATGGACATTCAGTTTGGTCTAGCTCACCAAATAACCACACGCCTGCCAGGTGTCAGGTTGTGTGCTGGATTCCAGGGTTATAGGGTCAGAGGTGCGGGCGAGCAACTTGTGCTCACTGACCCCAAGGAACAGAGGAAATAAGACAGGCATAAAGGTGGTTTCTTCACCAGTTTGAAATCTTCATAGCTGTCTTTGTTCGCTCTGAGCTTCCATAACACAATGTCATAGACTGGGTAGTCTCGTGAACTGAAATTTATTTTCTCACGTTCAGGAGGCTAGAAGTACAAGATCAAGGGGCCCGCGTGGTCGGGTTCTGATGAGGGCTCTCCACCTGGCTTGCAGCCTTCTTGCTGGGTGCTTAACGTGACCTTTTTACATGGCAATTTTATCAGCCCAGTCTCCCGCCCCTATTCCTCATTTAACTGTAATCACCTCCTAAAAGTGCCGTCTCTAAATACAGTCACACTGGGGGCTGGGGCTTCAACATAGACTTTGGGGGAACACAGTTCAGTCCGTGCCATGGGCCCCAACCCACACTGCAACAAACATATTAAAGTGTACACATACCACACATTATATCCATACTTTTTCTGCTGTACAACAAGTGAAAGGATTCTTATAATTTTGCTTGTGAAATTATTTGGCTCTCCATGATTAGTTCATTTTATGATTGGCTCTTGTTTCTCAGCAATCATTCATACTTGGGAGTTTTTGCAAAACGAGAATTCTAAATTTTTTTTTTTTAATTTGTCAGAGAGAGAGAGAGAGAGAGAGAGCAAGCACAGGCAGACAGAGTGGTAGGCAGAGGCAGAGGGAGAAGCAGGCTCCCTGCCGAGCAAGGAGCCCGATGTGGGACTCGATCCCAGGACGCTGGGATCATGACCCGAGCCAAAGGCAGCTGCTTAACCAACTGAGCCACCCAGGCGTCCCTGAGAATTCTTAATTGTTTTTAAATGTAGTAAAATATTTGTGAATTTGTGAATTTGACAGTCAATGAAGTTGGCATAATGCTAGATGTCAGTGTTTAGTTGTGCAGTAACTAACTTTGGATTCTGTCTTGTAGTTTTTGTATTTTGGAGCCAGTACTTTTTTCCAGGCCTCAGATAGTGTTGCAGGCTCTTGAAGAGCTCGTTAGCTTGCAAGCCCTGTCTCTAAAAGCCTAAAGGATGAAGGGGTTGGGGTTATTTATAGCTACGCTTTGCACTTCCAGACAGGTAGCTCCTGACCTTCAACTCTCTTCCAGCTCATGTCTCCTTGGCACTGAAGACCGGCTATCTTCCACCCATCCACTTCCCCACCAGCCTTCCTCCTACTCTGTGTTCTTTGCCATCTTTCTCATGTTGACATCACCACCCACCCAATGGGGAACTCAGAGGCAAGTTTGGTCATTTGTGGCCCTCACATCCACCTGTGTCAGCTTTCAGGCTGGCTGGTGTCAGGATGACAGCTTAGGTATTGCCGGCAACATTGTTAGGAATTTTGATTTCTGTACCTCTTGTCCAGACCGACCTGTGCTCTTGGCTTCGGGTGAGGCTTGGGCATTTGTTTTGTTAACAAGCTAATGTGTTTATTAAAGGTACATCAGGTTTGGGAGAGCGTGGATGCGGGCAGTGTTAGTGGAAGGAAAAAGAGATGTGGATCTTAATAACAAGAACAATGCACCCCCATTGGATTTACTGCCCTGATTTAGAGGTTCTCAAAGGGCCCTCTGCTGTTTCCAAGATGCCCCCAGGGTGTTGCCTTAAGGGTGCTGAGGAGTGTTCCTCTTTGCCCTCCAGGCCATGTGTCACAGGTGCTGAGCCTTGGTGACTAGTCCTATAACAGCAGCTGTTACAGGAAGAATTTCTGCTGTCTCTTGTTTATTTTGTCTCCTGTGTGAGGCAGGCTCTCTCTTTCATTCTTCAAAGCCCACCAGAGACAGGTACAGACTGTTAATGAGGCTTGCGGAAAGGGAAGCAGGAAGTAGAATAATTACTACCATGTACAGGCTCATACTCATTCTGGGGCGGTCCCTCGACCATCCTCTCAATCTGCCCCTTCCAGAAGGCTAGGTACAGCTTACCCTTCACTGTGGGACTCACCCCAGGTATCCCCATGGTAGGAGCTGGGGCAACACCAGCTCTGGGGCCCAGAAAGAGAAGAGAGGTTTTTCCACTTCACTTTTGAAGGCTATCCCCTCGGCCCATATTTTCTACTTCAGAATGGTGACATGTGCTATCTCTTCCACTCAGGGAAAACTAGCCCAGAGTTGTATTTGGTGGGCCCCCAGGATAATCAGATAGTACTTTGACATGAGGACATCTTCTGGGGGCACCTGGGTGGCTCAGTGTGTTTAGTATCCAACTCTGGGTTTCAGCTTAGGTCATGATCTCAGGGTCCTGGGATCCAGCCCCATCAGGTTCCACACTCAGTGAGGAGTCTGCTTGAGATTCTCTCTCTCCCTTTCCCTCTGTCCTTCTCCCACCAAAATAAATAAATAAATCTTCAAACAAACAGAAAAAGACATCTTCTGAAGTCTTGGTTGTTTGTTTAAATGATAACTGCGTGTTCAATTTCCACGGCCTCATCCCGATTTCCATGCCCAAGTCCTATTAGTCTCTTCAACGAAGGCTCAAAACTCCTGGGGTACAGCGTCACTCAGGGCACCTTGTTACATATACTCCAGACACAGCAAACTAATTATTTGTCCTTCATTCAACACAATAATCCTATGAGGTCATCTTTTTTAATCTTATATTCAAACAAACAGAAACAGAGATGTTAAGAGACAGCCGAGGTCAAGCTGCCAGCAAGTGACATGCAGATGTCTGAACTGAGTCCTCTTGGTTCCACATTTGTGGATTTAACTATTACAAAATACTAAGGAAGTAGACTGGATCTTAAGGGTGAATGACAGGGTCTGGAATAATCATGCCATTACCAGAGAGAGGGCAAAGTCAGGGCGGCAGTGGGAGGGCAGATGGTGAGGAGGTTGGGCTAAGAATTAAGAGCCACTTGGCATCTGTGTCCCTTTCTCCTTTTTATTACTCTCTCTTGGCTTAGTGGTCATCTTTCTGAACCATCCCCTTTGTTTTCAAGTTAATCACTGTTTTTGATTCTCCAGGAGCCATGCGCCAGCCCAGGCTGTGGTGAGGCAGCCTGACCGGGGAGGCCCTGGCAGGACCACCATCGCAGCGATTGTCCAGACTGGGGGAGACTGGAGCACTGGCCTCTTCAGTGTCTGCCGAGACAGGAGAATCTGTATGTGTTCCCTCTTCACTCAAGTCCTTGACTATTTTCTTTCCTAAGTCATCCCTGGGTGCAGGATCTACATCAGGCCAAGGACAGAAATATAATGGCTTTAGAATAAGCAGACCAATCTTCTAGTGGCTCACGTGCACTCCTTGGCAGGAAAAAATCTTGCTTTTCAGGGATGCGGATGCTTTTATAGAAAAAGCGGTAACTTCAAAGATTTTTTAAATGACAAACTCCACTGTTGGCAAAGATGCATGAAATGGGCTCGCCCATCTGCTGCTGGTAGGAGGAGATGTTAGTATAACCTTCCTGCCGGATGGCTTAGCAATACGTATGACAAGAACCTCAAGTGTTATATAGTTTTGGCCCAGTCATTACATTTTTAGGCATTTAGTCTAAGGAAGTAAATCATGTGCAAAGATTTAGCAATGTTAAATTCTGCAGCATTAGTTATTGTGGCAACAGTCTGGAATGACCTGAAATGTTTGATGGGACATGCATACAATGAGTTATTATATAGCCATGAAAAGTCACATTGTGGAATAACAGTCAAAGGGATGAAAGATGTTTTGGTACATTTTTAAGTTAAAGAAGCAGACTGTAAAACTAAGCACATTAGACACCATTTTTGGGGGGGGATATTTTGAAAATATCTGGAAGGATACAAATACAAATGTTTATGACATACCTCCAAATGGTAGGCTAATGAGTAATTTTTATTTTCTTTTTTGCTTATCTCTTTCTAGTATTTCTAGGAGGAATATGTAGTACTCCTATAAGAACAGGAATAATCACAAAAAGCCCCCCATGTTGACTGAAATATTTTCAGATACTATTTTAGCTCTAGAGAGGTACCAATAGCACTCCCCTAGCTGTATGATTGTCTCCTGGAAATGAAGTTCAAAGCACATCGATTCCATTTTTATCTTAGGATATTTTGACTTGTCTCTGGTACCATGTTAGCATCCCTTTCTAGGTCCTGCCTTTGCCCTAGAGAGCATCTCGGCCACAAATCTTTCTGGGGGATGCTGTGTGGCTGGGGGGAGGTCTCTGTTAGATATGCATTTGTCACTAACATTCAAAATCCAGCAGACCCTGGATCTATTATTTTTGAAGAATATGGCTTTCTCTGCCCTTTGCTGGTTTTGGAAAGATCTGGATTCATTCCTAAAGCCTCATAGTATTGATCAGTGACCCATCTGAGCCGTTACATGGTGCTAATCCCTATTCAGCTGACAGTCTTGCTGAGGCTAAAGCTCTCCCACCAAGTTTTGGTGTTCTGGTCCTCTACGCTTGAGCCCCTCACTGTTTGCCTGGGCCCCATAGAGAAGAGATTGCCTTGTAGAAAACCTTACCCTCCATCCCTGTCCGTCTGCCTGCTTGACACAGAGCTCAACAGGTTTCTTCCTGCCGCTGCTACCCATGTGGACTTCTGATCAGATAATGACGGTAGCCATTCTCTGATTCTCTCAGCTTCTTCCTTTAACTTTGGTTTAAACTTCCTTCCTTCCAACTTTGGTTGTCCCCCATACTGAGGTCCAGAGAAGGCAGAATAGCCATGTGGAGATGTGGAGATCTAGCATCAAATTAGGAAGTGGACATTTTCCTTTCGTAGTTTGTAGTTGGGGGTTGGGGAGTCATCAGTACATTTTCAAGTATGGCAAAGCCTAGAATATAGTGTAGTGGTGAATATAGTGTAGTGGTGATACATGTCTGTATCAGATGAGACCTTGCCTGTATCTTAGCTTGCCTCTTACTGGCTATTTGACTTGAACAAATTCTCCGGGTCTTCACTTCACTATCCTCTAAAGGGAGGATAATAAAAGTGCTCACTTCAGGGGTTGTTGTTAAGATTAAAACGTAATACCTAGAGGGGCGCCTGGGTGGCTCAGTGGGGTAAAGCCTCTGCTTTCGGCTCAGGTCATGATCCCAGGGTCCTGGGATTGAGCCCCGCATCAGGCTCTCTGCTCAGCAGGGAGCCTGTTTCTCCCCTCTCTCTGTCTGCCTCTCTGCCTACTTGTGATCTCTGTCAAATAAATAAATAAAAAATCTTAAAAAAAAAAAAAGTAATACCTAGAGATAAACCATAAGAGACTCTTAATCTCACAAAACAAACTGAGGGTTGCTGGGGGTAGGGGGTTGGGGAGAGGGTAGTTGGTTTATGGACACTGGGGAGGGTATGTGCTATGGTGAGTGCTGTGAAGTGTGTAAGCCTGATGATTCACAGACCTGTACCCCTGGGGCTAATAATACATTATATGTTAATTTAAAAAAAGAATACAAACAAAACAAAACAAAACAAAAACATAATACCTAGAAGCTATTCTTAACACTGGCTTGGAACTTGACTGGATCAATTTTTTTGTTTGCATGCTCTACTGGATTGAATAGTCCTTTCAAAGTTCATGTCCACCTGTATGTTCTGAATGTGACCTTATTTGGAAATAGGGATGCTGCTGTGTAGTCAAGTTAAAAAAGAGGTTCTACTACATTAGGGTAGATCCTAATCCAATGGCTGGTGTTTCTCATAAGAAACAGAAAATTTAAGCACAAACACTAAGAAGAGAAGCCATGGGAAGACAGAGGCAGAGATTAGAATAACGCCTCCATAAGCCAAAGAATGCTAAGGATTGCCGGCATCCACCAAAAGCTTGGAGAGAGGCATGGAATAGACTTTTCCTCAGAATTTCTGGAAGGAACGAACCCTGCTAACATCTTAATTTAAGTTCATACTTCTAGCCTCCAGAATTCTCCATTGAGAGAATGATTTTTTTAAGCTTTTATTTAAATTCCAGTTAGCTAACATATATTGGAATATTAGTTTCAGGTGTACAATTTAGTGATTTAACATGTCCATACAACACCTGGTGCTCATCACAACACGTATCCTCTTTAATCCCCATCACCTGTTTCACCCATTCCCCCCACCTGCCTCCCCTCCTGTAATTGTCAGTTTGTGAGAAAATAATTTCTATCATGTAAAGATGCCCAGTTTGTGGTATTTGTTATGGCAGCTCTAGGAAACTAATATACAAATAAGCATTGGATTTCATTTGGAGGTGTTGGGGTAGCTCAGAGAATCAAAAAATCAACTAAAAACTAAGCTCAGAAGGGACAAGCTGCATTATCAGGAGCTAGTTGATACCCTGATCAACTCCAAACATTTTTGTCATTTTGTTTTTCCTTCTGAGAATTGGTGGAGCAGATGGAGTTCATTTTGCCAGCCTTAGGTCATTCCAAAGGACAGTCCTATCAGTATTGCCCCCGGTAGTGAAGAGA
This sequence comes from Taxidea taxus jeffersonii, assembly GCA_003697995.1. Classification (NCBI taxonomy): domain Eukaryota; kingdom Metazoa; phylum Chordata; class Mammalia; order Carnivora; family Mustelidae; genus Taxidea; species Taxidea taxus. The sequence goes on along the minus strand of ML100452.1, from coordinate 28,233 downwards.
TAATTTTCCCAAATTACCATTGGGGTGCTGTTATCAGGAAATGCCCAACAAATACAGAATAATGCCCTTAGTGAATCTGAGATATATTATTGTTACTATAAGTTGTTAAGAGCCAAGAGTAGAGTCAGGAGGCATAGATGGGCTGCTGCACAGTGATTTCTACTCTGTCCCAAGGGCACCGAAAAAGTTGGCTAAAGAAACAACCATCCTCACCACGCCCCTGCCTTAAACGCTGCTTCACCACTTAGCTTTGTCCCCCAGCCCCATTAATGTGTAGACCGACCATACTCGGCCTTCTGAGGATTCCCTGCTGGTCTGTTTGAGAGCCCATTCTGGGGACAAGGTGAGAAGGGAGGATGTGTGGAGAAATAGAACATTCTTTTTTTTTTTTTTTTAAAGATTTTTATTTATTTATTTGATAGAGAGATCACAAGGAAGCAGAGAGAGAGGAGGAAGCAGGCTCCCTGCTGAGCAGAGAGCCTGATTCGGGGCTGGATCCCAGGACCCTGAGATCATGACCTGAGCCAAGGCAGAGACTTAACTGCTTGAGCCACCCAGGCGCCCCGAGAAATAGAACATTCTTTACATTTTGGCACGATCCGTGGAGAAGGGGCCATGGATACACAGTACAAGATGATCTGGAATGTTCTGTGTCCCAGTTGTTATTCCCTGGATGGACCTCCATTTTATGACTGCTCATAGTGTCTCGAAGCTGACTGTCTCAGAAGAAAATTTTGAGGTGATATGCTTTAAACGCTCATTCTCTGCACTGTCATACCCAGGACATGAGTGGAACATGAGTGCCATGGAGCCTGGGCTTCTTTCCTTGTTTAAAAGGGCTACTTTATCCACAGAATTTCAATTCAAGCCAACCACTGTGTAAATAGTTGTGACAAACTTGGGAACAAAAAGGGAGAGCTGCTTTCCATGACTTTTTCCATGCCAGAGTCCCATCTTGGGACACCTTTCCATTGCATGTTGAGAATTACTGCTCTAATTTGTCATCCATTAAACAAAGTGTATGTCAAGAACAGCGGTGATTTCCATTTCTTTGTGACATTTTGCTTTGTCATTTTATTGCAATTACATTTTAAATTTATTTTTATTTATTTTAAATGTTTTATTTATTTGTTTGAGAGGGAGCAAGTGAGAGAGAGCACAGTGAGAGGGGCAGAGGCCCAGTGTGGGGCTCAGTCCCAGAGCCCTGAGATCATGACCTGAGCCTGCCTCCCTCTTCCCACCTGGGCACTTTTATCTGCATTCACTGTGCGCTAGGGTTGGCAAATGGATGTTTCTGAGTCCTTTGGAGATGAGGTTGCTGCAAGCTCAGGTCTGAAAATAAAGCCACAGGGAAATGAGTGGCTGCTAAATGTTGTCGAGGGTGAGAGGCAAGATAGCCCGGCTTTGGGAATGTTTGTGATGGTGCCCCAGAGAAGGTTTATGTGGCAGTTTCTTTTTTTTTTTAAAGATTTTATTTATTTATTTGACACAGAGAGAGATCACAAGTAGGCAGAGAGGCAGGCAGAGAGAGGGGGTGGGGAAGCAGGCTCCCCGCTGAGCAGAGAACCCGACTGGGGCTCCATCCCAGAACCCTGAGATCATGACCCGAGCGGAAGGCAGAGGCTTAACCCTCTGAGCCACCCAGGCGTCCCATGTGGCAGGTTTAATCCACATCGGTTTGTAATTCAATATTTACTGAGTTCCTACTCATGTGCCGACAGGTGTTGGATGTTACAGTCGTAATAGTGACTAAGACAGAGAAGGTTTCATAGAGGAGATAGACATTAAGCAAATGAATCCATAAACAATAATAGCAGTTGTGGTAAGTGCCCTGAAGGAAAGAAAGAGGGTGTTATGGAAGGAAACGATAGGGGGGTGGGGTCAGAGATGGCCTCCTTGAGAAACCGATTTAAAGCTGATACTAAAAGCTGGGAGGAAACAACACTCAGACCACCTACCTCCCTGTGGAGGGCACCATAAACACGTGGGGGTGAAGGGGTTTGGTGGGACTAGTGCTTACCAGATGCCCAAGATGTGTAGAATGAAGTAGACCAGGATTCTCTTTGGTTTTCTGGAAGAGGAAGGCTTGAAAAGGCCTCTGATTGAGGTCTGTGTCCCTGAACTCTATCTTGGGTAAAGTGTACCTCTCTTGAAGCACCACTTCAAGAGAGGCACCACTGCTTCTTGCTCACCCCTGCTGTGCCCAGCAGGGTGCCTGGTCCGCAGGAGGCACTGAAAAACATTTGCTGAACAACCCATCAGGGAATGAATTTGACCTATGTTCTCACTGGATTCTTTCTTTCTTGCCCTTCATTGAAAGAATCATAAATCTTCTGAGTTGGAAGGGGTACTGGGGTCACTGGTCTGGCCCCTCCTCACCTGCTTGTCAAAATCTCCTCTGCACTGTGCCTGGCAAGAACCTGACAGCCTTGGCTTTCTGAGCATTTTTAGGAAGGAGGGCTTTTCACCTTGGGAGCCAGCTTGGTGCTTTAAAAAAAAAAAAAAAAAAAAAAGATAAAGAAAAAAAGTGTCCCTGGGTGGCTCAGTCAGTTGGCTTCTGCCTTCGGCTCAGGTCATAATCCTGGGTATGGAGCCCGGCATTGGGCTCTCTGCTCATTGGGGAATCCCTTTCTCCCTCTCCTTTGCTGCTCTCCCTGCTTGTATAAGGTCCCTGTCAAATAAATAAATAAAATCGTTTTGAAAAAGAGATTTTGTATAGTTTAGCATGCACACGATGCAAAATTAAGAAGTACTTAACCCTTTGATATATTTACCAACTGTCTACCCAGTTTCCCCAGAGACAACTCCTCTTACCAGAGTCCACATACAGTCTGTATGCTTGTGAAGCTGTAAAATAATTTTAAAGGAAAGTAGATTATTCTTTCTGTTATAAAACTATTGTGTAATCATCATAAAAAAGAAAAATACAGAGACTTATGAAAAAACAAAAACCAGTATCCTGTAATCCCAGCTGTTGGAGATAACCATTGTTGATATTTTAGTACCTCTCCTTCCAGATTTTTTGCTGTATGTGTATTTATGTAATTTCCACAAGTAGTAGAATTATAAACACATGCTGTTCTGCACCCAATATTTTAAGTTGCTGCATAGATTCCATTTTATGAGTGTACCATAATTTATTTATCCAGAAATCCATTGGTGCACCTTAATGTGGTTTCCAGACTTCTCGCTGTTCAAACTAACGCTCCCCGAATGTCTTTGTACAGATGGCACTTTGCACGTGTGTGAGTTTACCTGTTGGACAACTGCTGAGGAATAAACCTGTTGGTCAAATAGTAGGTACCATTTTAAATCTTGATAGACACTGCCAACTGGATCTCCATTTGGAAGTTGTACTAACTTACACACCCACCCACAATGTATGGGGGTGCCCCATTTCTTTCTTGACCATCTCTTACTGTTCGATGGTTCTGCCTTTTTGTAATAATTGATCTAAACTGTGCCTTGCTGCAGTTCCCACCCACCTTTCCTACTTCTGCTCTCTGGGGCTTCACACTCTGGTTCTGTGTAGGCTTTTTCTTTTTATCTCAACTCCCCTGTGAGTGAGAAGGATGAATAATAAATCACATTCCATGCATGAGGGTGGAGCCCATCTCAGAGGATAGGCCAGGAACACTGAGGGAGTGGGTGCTTATATAACTGCCAGGCCTATGGGTGCCATGTAAGAGGAGGAGGCTGAATTTCTGGCTCAAATCCCTTTTGAGCCTGAGGCCCTTAAAACAAACAAATAAAATATAATAATATATATTTGCATATATGTATATACACAAATAACACATGTATATGTTCACCTTGTAAGAAATGAAACATTACAGAAAAGGAAATCATGAATCTTCTTTTTTGTTAAATCAGTTTGGAGGGTTTCCTTCCAGATCTTTTTTTCCGTGTTTATATATGTAGCCATTAGAAATGTATACTATTCTTTTGTAACTCTTTAAACAAACCATAAATAGTTTTATGCTGCATGTATAATTATGCAATTTGATTTTTTTAAGGATAAAAAAAAGGATTTATTTATTTGAGCGAGTGAGAGCAGGAGTGGGAGGGGCAGAGGAACAGGGAAAGAGAATCTCCAGTGGACTCCTTGCTGAGCATGGAACCTGATGTGGGGCCTGATTTCATGACCCTGAAATCACAACCTGAGCAGAAACCAAGAGTTGGCCACCCAGCTGACTGTGCCACCCAGGTGCCCCTTAAGGTTTTATTTATTTATTTATTTGAGAAGAGGGGGCAGGACCAGGGGAGGGGCCGAGGGAGAGAATCTCCAGCAGACTCTGTGCTGAGCGTGGAGCCCAGTGCAGGGCTCAATCTCATGACCCTGAGGTCATAACCTGAGCCAAAATCAAGAGTCAAAAGCTTTACTGACTGAGTCACCTAAGTGCCCTTGCAATTTGATTTTTTTTTTTTTAACTCAAAATATGGCAGAGATTTAATTCTCTTGGTACTTAATCCTTCACTGCATTCTTTTTTTTTTTTTTTTTTTTTTTAGATTTTATTTATTTGACAGAAAGAGGACAGAAGCAGGAGTAGCAGCAGGCAGAGGGAGAGGGAGAAGCAGGATCTCTACCGAGCAGAGAGCCTGATGTGGGGCTCGAACCCAGGAACCTGGGATTGTGACCTGAGCTGAGACCTTTTTTTTTTTAATTAACATATAATATATTATTTGCTTTGGGGGTACAGGTTTGTGAATCATCAGTCTTACACTATTCACAGCACTCACCATAACACATACCCTCCCCAGTGTCCATCACTCAGCCACTCTATGCCTCACCCCCCACCCCCAGCAGCCCTCAGTTTGTTTCCTGAGATTAAGAGTCTCTTATGGTTTGTCTCCTTCCCCAGTTCCATCTTGTCTCATTTTTCCCTCCCTTCCCCCCATGACCCCCCACCCTGACTCTCAAATTCCTCATATCGGAGAGATCATATGATAATTGTCTTTCTCTTATTGACTTATTTCGCTTAGCATAATACCCTCTAGTTCCATCTATGTCATTGCAAATGTGAGCCTAGATGTTTAACTGAAAGAGCCACCCAGGTGCTCCTCTTTCACTGCATTCTTAATTATTCCATACTATGATTTATACCATCATGGCTTATTTATACTTTCATCTGTTAGTGTGCACTGAAGTTTTAAATTTCAAGCCACAAATAATTCTACAGTGGACATCCCTGTACTGCCTCTTACTCTAGGGTAGATGTTCACAAGTGGAATTACTAGATCCTAGTGTACTTAACGTTTTACTAGACTCACCCAAGTTGCTTTCAAAAGGACTGTATAGTTATTTCTCTATGGTTTCCCCACAATGTAAATATTGAAAAACTTGGCATGCTTATGGGGTTTCTGAAGGTCTCAATATGCATTTCCCTGATTACTAATGACTGGCTTTTCATGGTTGCTATTGGCCATTTGTGTGTCCTCTTGGTAAATTACCTGTTCATGTCCTATCCCCATTTTCTTCTTTTGCTTAATCCTTTATATATTGATTTGTAGGAGCTAGCAACTATGCTGTAAAAATTTCCCCTAGAGACTCCTTAAGACAGCATTCCATGGTCCCACTCTTGCCCATTCCTCTTGAGGTATGAGCCAGTAGTTTTTAATCTCACTCACTCCACCATGTAGAGCTGAAACATCTGATTGAAAAGGAACTTTCCTAAAGTTGCATGATTTGAGAGCATCCCATAGGAATAAATACAAATTAGTGGTAGTAAGGATACTGTCTTGGAACACACAGATCCACAACCATTGTAACATAAATACATAAAACATGAGAACATACAGGATTGTGTGTAGTAGTTAGGACTCTGGGTTTGGGGCCAGACTACCTGAGTTCAAATCTGGCCTCTTCTCCTTCCTAATAAATATATCCCTCTGGCCGTCAGTTTATCATCCGTTAAAATGGACACAATAAGAATATCTGTATTGTAGGATTGTTGTGAGAATTAAGTGAGCTAATGAATACAATATATTTTCAGCAGGGGTTGGTACACGGTGAAGTCTAATGTTAGCTATTACATAATAAGAATGTGGCTTTCATGTGATTTTTTTTTTTTAAATCCAATCTGACTTCTGTCCCAAGGTAACTGAATGTGTGTTTTGGTGTATTGCCTTCAGCATTTAGTAACTACATCCTAATGAATGCTTAGATAACATGGTTATCTGATGGAAAAGATTAAAAGTAAAAATAACAGCATGTATTTTTTAAAAATTCATACCAGCCATAAAGCTGAGATGCAGGAGTTCCAATGCACAAAGCAACATTTTTACAGTACACTTACTGAGGATGGTGGGCATTTCTCTTTGCTAGTGATAGTGGTGCAGCTCAGGCAATTGTGTAAACACAATTTATTATTTACTTAGCTTGCCAGCTTTATAATTATGCAATTTTTGATTAATTTTTTATTTGCAGGCATTTGTAGTATTTCATAATCCATGCATAAAATGAGAGTTGATTGGTTGTTTTTTTCTGTGCCATGATTTCCACGTCTCCTAATTCAGGTTGCCTGTACTATGACCGCTGTAAACTCGCAGGAAGTTGACTAGGCCATGTGTCCTCTGAGCTGTTCATCCCAGTGGTCGGTGCAGGGTGGGGCCTTCTGATCTGGCTGAGAGTAATGATTTTTTTTAAAAATTTGGGTCAAAACATCTCAGACTCCCTCAAGGCTGAATTCAGAATTTGCTTTGGGCCAAGGGATGCCTACAGTACGTGATTTAGTGGATTATCTCATGACTCCTGAGTGGATGGAATAGATGTTCTGGTCTTCAAAGATAGGCTGCTCCTTGTCCTCCTCCCCTCAGAGTCCTCACTCTCTGTATGCACATGTGCTACCTCAGCCCCTCACAGCCAGGGTGAAGTCCACAATCCTGGAACATCTTTCTGAGCTTCTAAGATACAACAGCATGCCTCGCATTTTGCTTTTTTTGTCATTGAATCTGGGAGTGGGACTTTGCACACCCCACTGTTTGGGGAGGGAGGGAAGGACAGGTAGCAGAGACAGGCCCTTGACAGGAAGTTCTCATGCTAGTGACACTGGTATGTGAGCCTTTTTGTCAGGTGCACTTAAATGGCTGGGATCATAACCGCTTCAAAGTCACTAAAATGGCTAACGTCAGAAGGACCGACAATAGCCAATGCTGCTGAGGACGAGGAACAACTAGAACTCTCATCCATTGCTGGTGGGATTGTTCAGTGGTGCAAATATTTTGGAGAACTGTTTATATCTTGTCAAGTTCAACATAAATCTACCTCATGACCTAGCAATTCCACTTCCAGGAATCCACCTATAGGGAATGAAAATATATGTCCACATGAAGGCCTGTCCAGGAGTGTTCGCAGTACGTATTCACAATAGCAGAGGATGGACTAGCCAGCGAGAGTCTGGAGAAGTGGTCTGTGCAACAGTCATGTGTTGGATACTACTCAGCGCCAATGAAGAACGTACTACAGACTCGCATACAGCAAAGGTGAACCTCAGGAAACATGACGTTGAATAAAAGAAGGTGGATACAACTGTAACTATGGTTCCCTGTATATGAAGTCCAAGAGGAGGCAAAACTTATCAATGGGAAGAGAAATCAGAGCAGTGGTTGCCTCTGGAGTGGGGATGGGAGGGCTGGGATTGTCTGGGAAGGGGCACAAGCAAACTCTGAGAGCAGTGTTCTACTTGTTACTTGGGTGAGAACGTGATTGTCACAAGTCACCCAACATAATATTTATGGTTTGCTCATTTTCTTGTACATAAATTTGTCTGAATACCATTTACTGCATATGAGCGTTAAAGGTCACGGTTAGCTTTTTGGTATTTATTTTATTTATTTATTTTTTTTTGCTGCTTTATAGTCCTCATTATTTATGTTCTCCAAGGTTATCCTCATTTGTGATGCTATGTGACATAACATCTTAACTGTATACGAGGAAGTCTTAATCTGCAGTCTGTTGATAGCTTTCAGTGGATCCTTGGACCCCACAAAATTGAACGCAAAATTTTGCATATCTGTGTCTTTTTCTTTTCCCTTGAGGAGTGACTTCATAGCTATCACCATATCCTCAAAAGGGTCTGCGACTGAAAACATATTTAAAACAGAACCTCTGCGTTAGATGGTTCATGCAGAATGTGTAGGAAACAGTATCAGGAGTTAAAGATCAATGAATAAATAAATGACACACTGTTTCCAGTTGATGTTCAAGGAACCAAGCCTCTAATAGTTTACAGATTAAAACTGGCAGATGTCAGTGACTCCATGAAACTAGCAAAAATGAGAGTAACCTTCTGGCCAGAGAAATAGAATACAGTCCTGATGAGAATAGCAGGCAGAATCAGTGCACCATAAAAAAGCTTTCAATCACATTTACAGAGAAAGACCCCTGCTATTCACAAGTATCATATACTGGGTCTATTTTAAATATTGAAAATAGATGAACATAATAGAAGCAACAGCTACGATTCAACTGTAAAAAATTATTTAATGCTCTTCTCTTGACAGGAAAAAACAATTACCATAGTGAACGCTAACAGAATTGTATCAGGTGCAGCTTTGCCAGTGTTTAACAAAAGAAGATAATTTTGATGTGGCTCAGTTATGGCAATTTTCATCCACTGAGTTTTGACAATTGGTTATTCATTCTCAGTCCCTGATTGCAGGGAGACAGTGCAGCATTCAATGGATGGCATCAGGTTGTAAATGCTCTTTGAGATGTGAAGTTGTTCTGAGCACATCTAAGAACCGTGGCTTTCTTTTATGTGGTTATTGACAGGTTTTTGTGGTCTGTTTTGTCCAATGTGCCTTGAGTGTGACATCGCCAGGCATCATGGAGAGTGCCTTTGTTGGCCATTGTTACCCGGGTCCACCTTTGCACTGAGAATTGGCACCAGAGAGAGACATAAAATACGGGTAAGTGTGTTTGAACCTGTATATGAACTTGGATCTATTTAAGAACCTAAATACCTTTCAAAGCTGTGGTTTAAAAAAAAAAAAAGTCTGAGTGAGAATGCTTAAAAACACCACACTTAGCAGAAGAGTTTGGGAAAGGAAAGGGAAGAAATTTCTGACTTCATTCATATGGACTAAAGTGGGACAGGATGAAGGGCATTTCCAAGGGGGTGCCTATTATGATGCTGATGATGGGTCAATGGGATGCTTCTGTTTCTCTCTCTTACTGCATCAAGAGAAGATGACAGGTAGAATGGCACCAAATTTGGAGGATTTACTTGGGATGGTCTAAGTGAAAATGAAGAATATGGGGCATATGCAGAATTCACTTTGAGGGTTCCCTGGAGATGCTTCAAAGAGCCAGTGTCACTTTCCAGGGCAGCTGAGCCTAGGTACAACGAGAGACTGAGCACAGACAAGTCATACATATCGGGATGTGGACAGTTAAAAATAAAAAAGACATCTCCTTTTATATTCATGTGGAATGATCCCTAAAATATAGTTCAAGTGAATAAAAGGTACAAGACACAAAAGTACGCAACTATTTACATGTAAGGACTATATATGTACTTGTGCAGACATAGAACTTATCTGGAAGTGTACATAAAAACCTGCCAACAACAGTTGCCCCCAGATAAGTTAAGTGGGTAGCTGGGGACAGCCATGGAAGACGGATGTACTTTTTACTTCCTGTGCCGCCTTACTGCAAGAATGTTGGACCATAGGCATTTATTACCCACTCCAAGGAAAGAAAGTAATTCGAAGTATTAAGGCCTAATAGAAAAAAAAAATGTTGACAGAGAAACCAGTGGTTTCAAGTGTGAAGTCTGTGTCAGAAGCCCTAAGTGAGGCCAGGTCTCTGAGCTGCAAGGATTGATAAGCGGTTGAGCTGCTTGGCCTTTGGGGATTCTGGTGGAGCCGTGTCCCTGGGTGTCCCTGTAGAGCATTGACTTGGTAGAACTTGGAAGCAGTGGACAGGATAGGCTCCTGGGGGATGGCACGGAGCCTGCGTGACTGCTCCAGGACAGAGGTGTGGGTCTCACCCTAGGGCACGCTGTGTGAGGACTGGCTCGCTGTGCACTGCTGTTGGCCCTTCTCCATCTGTCAGGTGGCCCGGGAGCTCAAGATGAGGACCTCCCGACTCTATGAAATCTACACGGCTCCTTCAACCAAGGACAACCTTATTTGACAGAGCGAGAAAAGTCCTCCTCCTTACCCCCTCCCCAAGCCCCTCCTAGAAGAGAGATTGTTCTTAAGTTTTCATGGAAGTAGAATGAAAATAAATGATTTCTCCGCTACTGTCTTTACTCTCGTTCATTCTTCACACACACCTCCAATGAAGTCTCTCTGGCATTCCAGCCTCACCACACAAGGCAGGTTCTAGAGATGAGCTTGTGCCTTCCACACCTGCCTGGAGCTGGAGAAGGTTGCATTTCCCCCCATCTTCCTACCGCCATCCTTCCCTGGGAAGCTTTCTTCCCTACCCCCTTTTGCCCACAGAGCCAGTAGTGGGGCAGGAGATGGTTGATCTTAGCACCTGGACTGGACACTAAGTATCACTAAATCAGAGAGGCACTGTCCTTCCCTTGTCCTGACTCCTTCAGTCCCCACTGCATGAAGGAGATGGTCTTGGGTGGCTGCAGATCTTGAACACCTCTCCGACACTGGTGGATCTCGGCCCGGAGCTTGAAGCCTTAGGTGGGCAGCTGAATTGTGTCCGACCCCCGCCTGCACCGAAGCGATATGCTGAAGTCATAACTCCTGGCGTCTGTGAATGTGGCCTTACATGGAAACAGGGTCTTGCAGACATAATTAAGTTAAGACTAAGTCATTAGGGTGGGCCCTAATCCAGCATGACTGCTGTCCTCACAAGAAGGGGAGAAGAGACACAAAGATAGACACACAGAGGGAAGACAGCCTTGTGAAGACGGGCAGAGATTGGAGAGATGCAGCCACAAACCGAGGCATGCCTGGGGTGACCAGAAGCTGGAAGAGGCAAGGGAGGAACCTCCTCTGGAGGTCTTAGAGGGAGCATCGCCCTGCCCACATCTTGATTTTGGATTTGGAGCCTCCAGAACCGGGAGAGATTGAGTTTCAATTGCTATAAGCCTGCCAGTTTGCAGCACTTAGTCACCACAGTCCTGGGAAGTGGGTCCAGCCCCTGGCAGCCCCGGCAGTGGGACACTCTTGATTTTGTTCAGGTGGCAGCACGGAACAGGGCTGAGGAGCCTGGGTCCTGAAGCCCGGACCACCTCCCGCATTGCTGAGTATGTAAATGTGGGTGCATGTTCTGATGCCTCTGTGCCTCTGTTTCTTCATCTGTAAAAGGATGCTGCTGACCTCAGAGGGCTGTGAGGATTCTCACAAGTCAAGACTCTTAGCCCACTGCCTGGCAAGTAGCAAGGACTCAGTAAATGGGAGTTGTTATAATTCTTTAACTGCTACTTTATATTCACAGCAAATCATGTCAGTTTCCACTTATACCTGGGATGTAAAGTTTTCAATTAAATTTTAGATTAAAACGGAATCCATTCAAATGATGTTAAGCAAATAACAGTATGGGTGCTTGGTAGGTATGGCAAACATTGTGAAGGTGGGGAAACCCATATGAGTGGCTACCCAGGCCACTGGGTACTGTGCCAGGCACTGCTCAAAGTACTCTCTGTGTTTTAAGACATCTAATCCTTTCACCCCTCAAGACGATGCTATTATAGTTTCGTTTTCCAGAAAAGGACCTGAGCCACAGAGTAGTTAAGTGGTTTGGCCGTGGCCACGTAGCTGTTAGGTGACAGGCAGTTAGGTGCTTGAGGCTATGCTCTTAACCTCTGCACGAAGCAAGCAGAGAAGGCTTCTGGCCAAGAGGTCTTCCTGGGCCCGTGTGATCATCCAAGCTGGGAGTTTGCTCTCCAGAGATGAACCCAGCCTGGGAAACTCTGAGAGGTTGTGGCGGCCATCCCCACAGATCCTCAGCCATCCCCATCTGACAAAGTGATTCCTCTCCTCCTCGCCCTCCCTGTTGGAGGGCAGTCCTAAGCAGCTGCCAGCAACCAACGCCCTCTGGGAAAATCAAGTGTTCAATGTTGATATTTAATCTGTGATAACATGTTCCCCCTCCAAGCCAGCTACTGAAAAAACCAGGCCCGAGGGACAACTAAACCGGCTTTATTGTTCCATGCTAAAACACACATCGGGCTTCACAAGCTTCCAGCTGGGAATAGTACGCAGTTCTGACGAAGGGGACTTGGGTAATGTCCCCACTTTGGCATGATGGGCCCGTCCCTGTGTGCAGAGCAGACGGTACTGCGGGCCCTGGTCTCTGGTGTGGGCCTCCTGTGCTGGTGGGAGCTGCAGGCGGGCCTGTCGAGCAAGGGGACACCTGTTTCCCTTGACTTCTTCTCTTCAGTCTGGCTGGTAAAGAGCAAGCTCATTAGAGCCACACACCCAAACACAACTCTGGGCTCCAAAAAGCAGTGGTTCTACCACGGAAGCATGGAACAGAAAACAAATATGATGTGGAGTTCTTTGAAAGCTGATGATGGTGGAGAGTGGTCCCAAAGCAAGGCAGCATAAGGCCTTGACTTCTGGTTTCCTCCACATGTCAGGTGGAGGAAAAAAGGACCCAAAATACATGCTTTCTTCCCAGGAGAAAAGTGAACCAACACCCAATATTGACATTGAGAGACAACTACTCTGGTATTAAACTTCCCTTTCCTCAGACCTGCAAAGAGCTGTCAGTGGTACAAATCTGAGGGTTTCCCAACACTGAAGTCATGTTCTATGTATTTTTCTTTTCACTAGAAAATTTCTTTTGGTTTTCCAAGATGCAAAGTGTGGAACAAATTTCTGATGACTCCCTGTGGGCAAACAACATGAACACACAAACAACATGCATTTCAAAGTAATCCATACAGATTGTTATAAATTATAAAACTAGAAAACACATAAAACCCCACCAAACTTCTTGCCTTTACAGTGGAATATACTAAGGAAATAAGCTGCCAGCCTTGGAACTTTCTAGTTTTTGGAACAAAGATATGAAAACTTTCAAAGTCCTTAAGTGTCCCCTGCTCTATAAAATAATTTTTTATAAGTTTCTATATTTTATTTACCTAAGCTTTATTTATACAATAGTCCATAATGATTAAGATTTTACACCCTATTTTATAAACATCACTCACATATTACCTCATCAAGATTCTCTTTTGGTCTATTAAAAACACTGTACTTAAAAAAAACAGGACACAAGAGTCTATAGGTTCTCTGCTTTCATTTCCATGGGGGAGTGAATTTTTCTCCCCTTCCATTTTGTCTTTCCACTTTTCCCCCTAAACGACACCTTCTCCCCAAGCCCCATGGAATAAGAAACAGCAACAATTCCAGAGGATGAAACCCAGACTCTGGTTAGCAACTATTTTAGGGTATTCTAGGGTAAATTTCTGGGCTGACCTCATTCTGACCATTCTAATTCATCCTCACCCACTTCCCCACTCTCCCACCACTTTCTGGCCCATGACATCTTGGAATCTCTATGGTGGAGTCTATATGGTGGAACCGACAGTCCAAAGATGGATCAGGAAACTTTAGGAAACAGGGAGAGTGGGGTGCTTTTCTTAAGACTCTGTTAGGCTGGCAACAAATCAGATTCTTCATTTAATGTTTTAAAAAAATATTTTGGTCTATTGCCTAAGCAGATTAAAAAAAAAAGCTGAATCTCTATGAAACCTTCTACTTGATAAGGCATGGAAAATTCCTGGAGACTTAAAAAACAGCAAGGGTACAAATTAGGAGTGGTGATTCCCTGTTGCTGTGAATGGGAGAGGAAGAAAGAAAATGTAAGAAGCAAAGGGGAACGAGAGGCCCTTGAAAACAAGGCTGTAATTAGCTCCTGTGGTCTGATGGGTTCTGGGGACCCAAAGTTGTTGTGGTCCACCCACCACCCCAATTTATACAACTTTTTTTTGTGTGGGCAGCCTGCCTGTCCCTCACCTTTCCAAGCATCATCTGTAAAAGTAAAATTCCTTCCACCTCTGACATTTGAATGACTTTTCTCTGGAAAATGAAGTCACCGAAACCTATTTATAGTTGTGCTGTAAGGCCTCATAGTAGTAACAAGGAGCGTTTGGAATCTGAAGGCAGCATTCTGAATCCTTTGCTGCTGGGGCAAAAGAGGAGCCAACCAAACCTGAACTCATTCCAGAGGAAAGGGAACCGACACTGAATCCGAGTAGTTAAGAGAGACAATTGGCAACACATCACTGACCATGTGTGAGAGGCAGTGTCATCCCTGAATTATCCTTTCTGTGGTCTCTCCATACCTCTTAGCTTCTCACTCACCACCTGGCAGATAAAGCCAATACTCTTGGGTCGTTGTTGCTTACTATCACTTTCCCCTGGGGTTAACTGAGAGAAGGTTGTGGCTAAAAAGTCCCAGTTATTCATTTAATCAAGAGATGGGTGCTAGTCTGAGTCCTGCATGTAGCAGCTTCACCTAGAAGAAAGCATTCTTGCAAACACAAAATATAGTCCTCACTCGGCTCATGGTCTGGCTCATGCTTGCTCCTGCTTATAAGCAGGACTGCATGAAAGGCTGAGGAGGTTTCAGTGCAAAATTATAATCCTGAACTTTAAAACAACCAACGCATCCAAATACTGCTGCGTTCTTGTCCATTGTCTTTAATAATTAGGGCAATGTGTGCTTTTAAAAATGAAATTCTCACTGATGTCTTAAGATGGTCGGAGAAGATGAAAATATATTGGCTCGAAGAGTCTCAGGGTACTTCTGAATTGCATTTATCAGTACCATGGCTCTCTCCGGTTGACACATATAATTTAAAATTTGTATTTTAGGGTAGGGGTGCCCGGCTGGCTCAGTTGGGAGAGCATGTGACTCTTGATCTCAGGGTTGTGAGTTTGAGCCCCATGCTGGGTGTAAAATTTGTATTTTAGAGTTTTTTAAAACCAGGCATAGAAGATCATCTAATGACTTGCCCTTTAAAATGACTTGTTTCTGAACAAAAAAAGAATACAATAGCCTCCCTGTAGTCTATGGTAGCTCTCTTATTACATCATGGATTTTTCTTCTAAAATCCTTTATGTACCAAGTCCTCATTTCTTTAATCAGTATGTCCTAACAGAAACCCTCTCGATCAGACAGTTTTGGGGGGGAAGATAGCATGGAATTGGATTGGAAAAGAACACAGATGTGGTGGGAGGACTCAGGATGCTTGGGTGGGAGTCAGGAGAGGGGGTAAAAGCTAGAGGCCTTGTGAAGAGGCACTGGCCTCTCTGGCTTGAATATCCAAGAGGAGAGTATCATGCTACCACTGCTCCAAAGGTGAGCTGCGCAGACTGGCCAGTCACAGAGCTAGAAGGAATGTGATGTCTAGTCTTTTCATTTGTCAGTTAGGTGCCAAGGTGTGAGAAACCGACAAAATAAAGTTTGGCTCTGGCAAAAGAACAGAATAACAGGAGGGGTGGGAGTTTGCTGGAACCTGGAACAGCCCGTGAGTTAGGCACTCTTCCCTATCCTGGGTCACCACCCACGGATGCTTCTAGTTGAGGACAGACGTGTTCCTTCTCCTATTGCCCTTCTGTCCCAGAGCCCAGCCTGCTGGTATTCCAGTACCATCCCTGATGTCTGAGGACTATCACATGGTCCACAAACTCCCCATTGAGCAGTTTCCATCCAAGCAGATCATTTGTTCTCTTCAGTATCCCAGTTGTTCCTAGCTCCTTCTGGGAAGATGACCAAGGCAGGGTCTGCGAAGGTGAAAAAGATTTCAGATTCCATTCTGTGTGAGTGCACCCTGGGAAGAACTATAGTTCTTTAAAATTCTTAAGCCTTTTGGACAGAAGCCTTTCTTCTCATTTCACAGAAGAGGTGTTCATCCTATTGGGAGGTACACAGCCTCTAGCTCCCTGCTCCTGGTGATGCTAACTGTGGTCTTTGGTGAAGGTGGTTCTCTACTGGGCTTCTCTGCTCTCAAGTTGCTGTTTCCCCCTTTGTGATTAATCACTGTCATGAGAGGAAATACTCTGAGCTCTTCAAGCTTTCATCCACTAATTTTAATATCTACTGATGATTCTTGTATGAACCAAGTATTAGCCTAGTGGCTGCCAAATGGTAATTTAAAAAAATTCCATCATTCCTGGGGTGCCTGGGTGGTTCAGTGGGTTAAGCATCTGTCTTCAGCTTGGGGCATGATCTCAGGGTCCTGGGATCGAGCCCCGAATCGGGCTCTCTGCTCGGCGGGGAGCTTGCTTCCTCCTCTCTCTCTGCCTGCTTCTCTGCCTGCTTGTGATCTCTGTCAAATAAAGAAATAAAATCTTAAAAAAAATTCCATCATTCCTTCTACATTTGGTAGTTGGCATTCTACTATATGGAAAAGCTTTTCCTTATATTTTATACCATGGACTCGGGTACTTCTACCTGATGCTAAGGATTACTGTTACTGCCAAAAACGAGTGAGCTGAGTCTAATGATGGAGAAATATCAGACAAACCCCAATGGAGAGAGATTCCACAAAATAAAAGGCCTAGGGGTGCCTGGGTGGCTCAGTGGGTTAAAACCTCTGCCTTCGGCTCATGTCATGATCCCAGGGTCCTGGGATCGAGCCCTACATCGGGCTCTCTGCTCAGCGGGGAGCCTGCTTCCTCCCTCTCTCTCTCTGCCTGCCTCTCTGCCTACTTGTGATCTCTGTCAAATAGATAAATAAAATCTTAAAAAATATATTAAAAAAAATAAAAGGCCTATATTCTTCAAAACGTGAAGGTCATGGAAGACAGTGAATCTTGAGGAACTGCTCCAGATTGAAAGAAATTAAAGAGCGATGGTAAGTAAATGCATTATGTGGTCCTGGATGGGATCCTAGATAACACATTATTATTATTTTTTTTTTCCTGTGAAGGAAAAAGACTAGACACCAGAAAACATAGCAGGGTAATTAAATAAGATCTATAGACTAGTTAACAGTTCTTTATCAGTGATACCTTCCTGGCTTTGGTCGTTGTATTGTGGTTATGTAAGAGCACTTCTTGCTTAGGGGACAGGCTAAAACGTTTAGTGACAGATGGGCATTTGATTTTCAGCTTATTCTCAAATGGTTGAGAAAAATTATATATATATAAAATTTACATTAAATATTTAGGTAATGTTAACTAATATATATTCTATAAGACCATCTATGAGAAAAAAAACTTGGTAAGATGTTAGTATCTAGGGTATTTTGCTTTGAAGGGTATTTAGGAATTCTTTTGTACTATTTCAGCAGTATTTTTCTAAGTCTGAAATCCTTTCAAAAACAAAGTTAAAATCCATGAGCCCCCAGAATTTCTCCAAGGCCTCAAATGCTCTACTTGGATGACCAAACTCAATGTGTATCCCCACCATCCCCATGTATATAACCAGTGATGTCCTTGCCCTGTCTGGCCTGCAGCTCCTTTTTTCTCCCTGAGGCTGAGAATGTTTAGAAGGAATGGCAGCAACAACTCCGGCTGCCCCTGACCTGGTGAGGGCAGGTGTTCTGAACACCCAGCCCAAGAGCTGGCTGCTCGCATGACTTTGCTGCTTGGCTCTGGACCCTCTTCAGTGCAAGTGAAATCCCAGCTGCTCATGCTGAAGGGGGACAGAAGGACGCCTAAAGGCTGATGGGAAACTGGTCCAAGAGTGCTTAGCAAGACTTGCCTTCTGAAAGTCTCAGCCCCAGAGCCTGTCCACGAGCAAGTTCCCATGCAAACCCGGTAAAACCCGAAGTGAGAAGAGATGGTGCTGGCCACCTGTTGCCCAATTGCTTTCACCTGAGCCTGATTTCTTTTCTCTCCGAGGACTCCCAGCTGATTTAACAGATCAGTTTCCTCTCTGGGGAAACTTCAGTGATGTTCGCAGTCTCGTTCTTTGCATGATGGTGTGGGAACCCATCTTGCCAGCAATTTATGGGAAACACTGAGGTTTCCCCAAACTCCCACTCTCCAAAGGCAGAAGGTCAGTCCCGAAGAAGCCCTGAGTTTTCCAGCAGGCAGCTGCGTTTGGACTAAAAACTGAGCTTCTCTGAGCTCGCAGGGCCTGCAAATTCAGTGCAGCGTTTACTCATTTGCGGACGGGCTTCATTGGGCGCAATAGCAAGGAAGAGCAGTCCGAGTTTCCAGGTGGCTGTTTACGTTCAGTGGGCGAAGCAGGCATGAATACGACGTCTGGGATTACTGCGATGCATTCCGCGTCCCACCGTGTCAGTAAGTTAGGATTTGCAATTATGCTCTCTTCCCTGTATACCACCCAACATGGGCAGGAGTTCTATGCTGCTGTTCATGACTTTTAGCCCTTAAAAGGGAAGCCACCAGTGTTGGATATACCTTGCTTCTCTTCCATCTACCGAAACTGGTGTTTGTGCTGGTCCTGGGCACACACCTTTGGAGCTAGGTTAATACCACTTGGGCCCAGAAAATGGCTGCTTTCATCTGCAGATCGGGCCCGGTGTCAGCAGCTGGGAGCACGTCCCTCTGAGAGCAAAGGCAAGGCGATTTGAGATGATGGCGTCTGGATCTCAAGGAAGTGATGCTGGTTTGTTTGCTCTTTGAACTGCTTTTATTGTGATGTAGCATTTCTGAGAGGGAGTGCAGGGGCAGGAAAGTAATAAGGAAGTGACTGCTAAGGGAAGGCTAGCTGCCACATTAATCTGGCCTTCCGGGTTGTGCTAAATGATGTCGAAAGAACTTCAACTCCAAGATCGACTGACATTTCAATAGGCACCTGAAAATCCCATCCGTGATGGGAGGTGTGAATTTACCTATGGCTGGCTGGCTGTAGTTGGGGGACGCAGCCCTTGTGAATGCTGGGGCTACAGGCCAGGGCTTTTTAGGATTAGGCAGGTAACAACTCTTTGTTTATTGGCTGCTTAGAAGACAAGTCTAGCTGAAGTAGAAGAACCTGATGTCTGCCGGAAAGCTTTCATGTTTCATTGTAAATGAGGTGGCGAGCAGTCAGCAGCCTGGACTGGAGTCAGATTGCCTGGGTTTATTTCCGAACTCCACCAGCTCCCAGCTGTGTGGCCCTGCGGAAGTTATTTACTTGCTCTAGGTCCGAGTTTCTTTATCTGTAAAAGGGGGATAGTAATAGTACTTACTTTGTATGGTTGTGGTGAGACGTTTAAATAAGTAAATATAAGTTAAGACATAGGACAGTGTCTGGCACATAGAGGGGATCTGTAATTGTTGGAACAAAAGTATCATGATAAATTGAGAGACGTCTTTAAGATTGTTTCTGTTATCCTGCTTCTTGATTATCTCCAAGAATGGAAAACGCTGCAGGTGGAGACAGATCATTAAATGGGCTGTCACACTCACTGCTGCAGCTTCCTTTGCCTTAAAGACCTAAATCTCTGTTCTCTCCGTTGAGTTCTGACAACTTCACGCACTAATCTGAAAATAAGGATAATAATAACTCTAGGGGCAGCTGGGTGGCTCAGATGGTCAAAGGTCTGCCTTTAGCTCGGGTCATGATCCTGGGGTTCTGGGATTGAACCCCTTGTTGGGCTTCCTGATCAGCGGGGAGCCTCCTTCTCCCTCTCCCTCTGCTGCTCCCCCTGCTTGTGCTTATGCTGTCAAATAAATAAAATCTTAAAAAAATTAAAAAAAAATAACTTTAGATGGTTGCTGTGAGATGGTCTCTTTTATTCTCCCCATTATGTGGATGAGAAAATTGAGACTCAGAGAAGTGAAGTGGCTTACTCAAAGTCACACAGTGAGCCACCCCTGGGCTACAAGTGTTTCAGTTCTGTAGCCTGGACTCTTCCCTGCTCTGCCAGAGAAAGCTTGGGGCTGGAGGTGGGGAGGAGAGGGGGAGGAGAGAGGGAGGAGGCAGGAGGCTCCCAAGCAACAGTGTTCTGAGTGAGTGAGTGCAGATGGAAATTCACTACGTATATCCTAATGATAATTAAGCAGATGACATGCCTTGACTACACAATTCCAAACAGCCATCCTGACTACTTTTAAAAAACGACAGGTTGGTTTTTGCTTGTTGCACAGTCCTTGCTTAAAAAGCTGTGTGGGCCAGTCTTGTTTTCCAGACAGGGGGTGGGGCTGGAGAAAGGGCAGCCACTTGCCTCTATGCATGTGGCATCTCCCCAGAGCTCCTCCTGCCTGTGGGAGGGTCCTTCTTGGCAGGAACAAAGAGGATGAACCTATTCATTTGTTGGTTCAACACATATTTATTGTATGATCAAAAATGTTGGATAAATGAATGAATCTCCTTGACATTTGAGCTTGTTTCTGTTCGCCTGCGACACTACCTGTCTGGTTCCTCTCGCTCTTCAGTCTCAGGGCACAGGCCACCTCCTTGGAGAAACCATTCCTGCTCACTCTCCCTAATGTGGCTCGTCCCCTTCAGCCATTCTTTGGTCACTTTGCTTCCTTCCTAACACCTGTCAAATAGAAGCCGTCCTGTGTGTGTGTTGACCATTTACTCCCCTTTACGAAGGCAGGAGCTGTCCTTGCACAGTTCACTGCTGTAACCCAGGTCTGTGGTACAAAAGGTTTTGTCACACGCTTGGTGCTCAAGCAGTTTGTTGGGTGGAAATGAACGGACAAATGGGTGAGGTGACACTGATGTCTACCCAGGAGGAAAATATCCTGTGACTTTAAATGGGGGCAGGGTGAGAGCTAGGACACTG
>RCUC01125055.1:0-37651 GCA_003697995.1 Taxidea taxus jeffersonii | reverse complement strand
ATTGGATATTCTTTCCTGCTTTGTCGAAGATTAGTTGACCATAGAGTTGAGGGTCTATTTCTGGGCTCTCTATTCTGTTCCATTGATCTATGTGTCTGTTTTTGTGCCAGTACCATACTGTCTTGATGATGACAGCTTTGTAGTAGAGCTTGAAGTCTGGAATTGTGATGCTACCAACTTTGGCTTTCTTTTTCAATATTCCTTTGGCTATTCGAGGTCTTTTCTGGTTCCATATAAATTTTAGGATTATTTGTTCCATTTCTTTGAAAAAATTGGATGGGATTTTGATAGGCATTGCATTAAATGTGTAGATAGATTTAGGTAGCATAGACATTTTCACAATATTTATTCTTCCAATCCATGAGCATGGAACATTTTTCCATTTCTTTGTGTCTTCCTCAATTTCTTTCATGAGTACTTTATAGTTCTCTGAGTATAGATTCTTTGCCTCTTTGGTGAGGTTTATTCCTAGGTATCTTATGGTTTTGGGTGTAATTGTAAATGGGATTGACTCCTTAATTTCTCTTTCTTCTGTCTTGTTGTTGGTGTAAAGAAATGCAACTGATTTCTGTGCATTGATTTTATATCTTGACACTTTACTGAATTCCTGTACAAGCTCTAGCAGTTTTGGAGTGGAGCCTTTTTAGTTTTCCACATATAGTATCATATCATGTGCAAAGAGTGATAGTTTGACTTCTTCTTTGCCGATTCGGATGCCTTTAATTTTTTTTTTGTTGTCTGATTGCTGAGGCTAGGACTTCTAGTACTATGTTGAATAGCAGTGGTGATAACGGACATCCCTGCTGTGTTCCTGATCTTAGCGGAAAAGCTCTCAGTTTTTCTCCATTGAGAATGATACTTGCAGTGGGTTTTTCATAGATGGCTTTGATAATATTGAGGTATGTGCCCTCTATCCCTACACTTTGAAGAGTTTTGATTAGGAAGGGGTGCTGTACTTTGTCAAATGCTTTTTCAGCACCTATTGAGAGTATCATATGGTTCTTGTTCTTTCTTTTGTTAATGTATTGTATCACATTGATTGATTTGCGGATGTTGAACCAACCTTGCTGCCCTGGAATAAATCCCACTTGGTCGTGTTGAATAATCCTTTTAATGTACTGTTGGATCCTATTGGCTAGTATTTTGGTGAGAATTTTCACATCTATGTTCCTCAAGGATATTGGTCTGTAATTCTCTTTTTTGATGGGATCCTTGTCTAGTTTAGGGATCAAGGTGATGCTGGCCTCATAAAATGAGTTTGGGAGTTTTTCTTCTATTTCTATTTTTTGGAACAGTTTCAGGAGAATAGGAATTAATTATTCTTTAAATGTTTGGTAGAATTCCCCTGGAAAGCCATCTGGCCCTGGGCTTTTGTTTGTTTGGAGATTTTTGATGACTGTTTCAATCTCCTTGCTGGTTATGGGCGTATTCAGGTTTTCTATTTCTTCCTGGTTCAGTTTTGGCAGTTTATATGTCTCTAGGAAAGCATCCATTTCTTCCAGATTGTCAAATTTGTTGGCATAGAGTTGCTCATAATATGTTCTTATGATTGTTTGTATTTCTTTGGTGTTGGTTGCGATCCCTCCTCTTTCATTCATGCTTTTATTTATTTGGGTCCTTTCTCTTTTCTTTTTGATAAGTCTGGCCAGGAGGTTATCAATCTTATTAGTTATTTCAAAGAACCAGCTCCTAGTTTTGTTGATTTGTCCTATTGTTTTTTTGGTTTCTATTTCATTGATTTCTGCTTTGATCTTTATTTCTCTTCTCCTGCTGGGTTTAGGCTTTCTTTGTTGTTCTTTCTCGAGCTCCTTTAGGTGTAGGGTTAGGTTGTGTATTTGAGACCTTTCCTGTTTCTTGTAAGGTTTGTATTGCTATATATTTTCCTCTCAGGACTGCCTTTGCTGTGTCCCACAGATTTTGGACCGTTGTGTTTTCATTATCATTTGTTTCCATGATTTTTTTTCAATTCTTCTTTAATTTTCTGGTTTATCCATTCATTTTTTAGAAGGATGCTGTTGAGTCTCGATGTATTTGTGCTCTTTCCACATTTCCTCTTGTGATTGAGTTCTAGCTTCAGGGCATTGTGGTCTGAAAATATGCAGGGAATGACCCCTATCTTTTGATACCGGTTGAGACTTGATTTATGACCCAGGATGTGATCTATTCTGGAGAATGTTCCATGGGCACTAGAGAAGAATGTGTATTCTGTTGCTTTGGGATGGAATGTTCTGAATATATCTATGATGTCCATCTGGTCCAGTGTGTCATTTAAGACCTTTATTTCCTTGTTGATCTTTTGCTTGGATGATCTGTCCATTTCAGTGAGAGGCATGTTAAAGTCCCCTACTATCATTGTATTATTGTCAATGTGTTTCTTTGATTTTGTTATTAATTGGTTTATATAGTTGGCTGCTCCCATGTTAGGGGCATAGATATTTAAAAGTGTTAGATCTTGTTGGACAGAACCTTTGAGTATGATATAGTGTCCTTCCTTCCTCATCTCTTATTATAGTCTTTGGCTTAAAATCTAATTGATCTGATATAAGGACTGCCACCCCATCTTTCTTCTGATGTCCATTAGCATGGTAAATTGTTTTCAACCCCCTCACTTTGAATCTGGGAGTGTCTTTGGATCTAAAATGAGTTTCTTATAGGCAGCATATGGATGGGTTTTGTTTTTTTATCCATTCTGAAACCCCATGTCTTTTGATTGGGGCATTTAGCCCATTTACATTCAGGGTAACTATTGAGAGATATGAATTTAGTGCCATTGTATCGCCTGTATGGTGATTGTTACTGCATATTGTCTCTGTTCCTTTCTGATAATACTTTTAGGGTCTCTCTTTGCTTAGAGGACCCCTTTCAATATTTCCTGTAGAGCTGGTTTGGTGTTTACAAATTCTTTCAGTTTTTCTTTGTCCTGGAAGATTTTTATCTCTCCTTCTATTTTCAATGATAACCTAGCTGGATAAAGTGTTCTTGGATGCATGTTTTTCTCATTTAGTGCTCTGAATATATCATGCCAGTTCTTTCTGGCCTGCCAGGTCTCTGTGGATAAGTCTGCTGCCAATCTAATATTTTTACCATTGTATGTTACAGACTCTTGTCCCGGGCTGCTTTCAGGATTTTCCCTTTGTCACTAAAACTTGTAAATTTTCCTATTAGATGACGGGGTGTGGACCTATTCCTATTGATTTTGAGGGGGATTCTCTGCACCTCCTGGTTTTTGATGCTTGTTCCCTTTGCTATATTAGGGAAATTCTCTACAATAATCCTCTCCAATATTCCTTCTGCTCCTCTCTCTTTTTCTTCTTCTTCTGGAATCCCAATTATTCTAATGTTGTTTCATCTTATGGTATCACTTATCTCTCAAATTCTCCCCTCGTGATCCATTAGTTTTTTGTCTCTCTTTTGCTCAGCTCCTTTATTCTCTGTCATTTGGTCTTCTATATCACTAATTCTTTCTTCTGCCTCATTTATCCTAGCAGTAAGAGCCTCCATTTTTTTATTGCACCTCATTAATAGCTTTTTTTATTTCAACTTGATTAGATTTTAGTTCTTTTATTTCTCCAGAAAGGGCTTTAATTTCTCCGGTCAGGGTTTCTCTAATATCTTCCATGCCTTTTTCGAGCCCAGCTAGAACCTTGAGAATCGTCATCCTGAATTCCAGATCTGACATATTACCAATGTCTGTATTGATTAGGTTCCTAGCCTTCAGTACTGCCTCCTGTTCTTTTTTTTTCTGGTGAGTTTTTCCACCTTGTCATTTTGTCCAGATAAGAATATATGAAGGAGCAAATGTAATACGAACAGGGTGGCAAAGACCCCAGGAAATGTGCTTTAACCATATCAGAAGAGACCCCAAATCGTGGGGGGGGGCGGGGAGAAAGGGGGTAAAAATAAGTTCATAAAAGAGAAAATAAATTTTAAAAACAAGAGAACACAAATAAAGAACAAAATATAAAAAAGAAAAAAATATGTATGTATTAGACCGGTGACTAGAACAGGACCACCCACTTAATTTGGGGAGTATTTTGGTCTCTTAGCAGAAACTACCACCCAAAATTTTAAAGAATGAAAAACATATATAAGGGTAAACACAATGAAGGGATGAAATGTGACTATAAAGATGAAAAAAAATTTTTTTTCTAACAAAGGGGTTGATAAGGTAAGTTGGTAGGGAGAATAAAATAAAATAAGATAAAATAAAATAAAATAAAATAAATAAAAAAGAAAGTGGAGAGAACTTCCTTGGGCTGGAGACTAGATCAAGCCCGGTACTAGATTTGGGGTGTATTTTGATATATTGGAGAAAGTTGTACCCCAAATTTTTAAGAAGAAAAAAAAACCCTATGTGTATACAAAGAATAAAGTTAGATACAGTGAAGGATAAAATATGACTATATTAATAAAGGTTCAAAAAAGATTTTTTTAAGAAAGTTATTAAGATAAACTAGTTAAAAAACGTTAAAAGAGGAAAAGGTAAAAGTTAAAAAAATTAGCAGAAGAGAAAAAAAATTTTTAAAAATTTATTAACTTTACAAGACTAAAGATTCATAGGGAAAAATCCAAGAATTCCATGCTTTGCTTTTTCCTCCTCTGGAATTCCACTGTTCTCCTTGTTAAGTGAACTTGGTCTTGGCTGGATTTCTTGTTGATCTTCTGGGGGAGGGGCCTGTTGTAGTGATTTTCAAGTGTTTCTGCCCCAGGCGGAATTGCACTGCCCTTACCAGGGGCCGGGCTAAGTAATCCTCTCAGGTTCGCTTTCGGGGGCTTTTGTTCCCTGAACGCTTTCCGTAGAGATCCGGAGGATGGGAATAAAAATGGCAGCCTCCCAATCTCTGGCTCGGAGGAGTTAGACCTCCAGGCCCCAGTCTTCAGTGTGCCTTCAGAGAAAAGCGCTTAATCACTCCCATCTCCCCAGCCTCCAGCTGCGCTTGGAGAAAATCACGCGCAATCAGTCCCGTCTCACTGGCCTCTGGCTGCGCTCCCAGGTCACCCAGCCTGTGACCAAGCGTCTCTGTCTCTGGCAGAGTCCTACCTGGAGTCTCCGAAACCCACAGATCCCTGGGCTCTCCCAGGTCAGAGTCTCCCCGGATCTTGTGGGGACCCCACGCACAGAGCACCAGTCCGTGTCACATATTATGGTTTAAGGTAACTCCAAGTTGAGAGCTCACTCCTCGGCTCTGTCTCTGCAGCCAGCTTTCCCGCTCTATTACCTGTGAGCTCTGTGACACTCAGACACCCTTGATCCTTCTGTGACCCCGCGGGACCTGAGTCCATGCTGTCCCCGCGAGGTCTTCACCCCAGTTTAGCCTCTGGAGCAATGTCCCTCCATGGAGCAGACTTTAAAAGTCCTGATTTTGTGCTCCACTGTTCCGCTGCTTGCCCGAGCCGGGCCCTCCCCCCGGTGTCTATCTTCCCATCGTGTTGGATTCACTTCTCCAATGGTCCTACCTTTTAGAAAGTGGTCGATTTTCTGTTTCTAGAATCATTGCTCTTCTTCTCTTCGATCTCCTGTTGGATTTGTAGGTGTTCGGAATGGTTTGATAGGCTATCTAGCTGATCTCCTGCTGCCTGATGTCATCTCAGCCTGCTACTTCTCTGCCATCTTCCCCAAATTCCTTATTTTAACATTGATTCAAAGCATTCTTTATATCACATTTCCTCATAAGAATATGATGGATTATAGTGCCTATGTGCTCAGGACAATTGGTATCCATATGATGAGACCTAAGTCCTCCAATATGCTTCCAATTAGTAGCATGTACTGGGATCAGCAAATTGTTTTTCCAAGTAATCGTATGTTTATATTGTAAGTGATGCTCATGTGCATCAAAACTGATTAGCACATCAGCATGATACTAGTTACATATGATCAGCTCATTCATTGCTTTTGTCTTCCCGCTTTTGTTCTATAGCTATTGTTAACAGTATTTTCATGTACTTATAGCCTCTAAAAAGGACAGATAATAACATACCATTAGCTGGAGAACAGATGTGTCAATTGGCATACAACCTATTTTCATTCTGATCATTGATTCAATATGCATATTTTATGCATTATATCCTGGAAATACTATGAATTCCCAGAGGTAACTGTCTTTTAACAAGAGTGTAATAACCACTGGTGGACTCATTACTTTTCTGCATCACTTCATCAATTTAACATTATTTACAGGTTTATTAGTATTTCGATATGGTATAGTCATTTACAATGACTAATATCTTTTAGACTTTTATTTTTATATGTGTAGAGTGTTGATAAATTTCCAATGAAGTTTGTCATCCTCTTAACAGAGAATGTACCCATTATTGACAGATATTCAGGTTTCTCTGTTGTTATGTTAATATCTCTCTTTTGTTTGTTTTGGAAAGGGTTTGTATTAGAAATTGTCAATAGCTGTGAAAAGAATAATCATGCTTGTTCCCATCATTGTGAACGTGTACTTGGGCAGGAGGGTGGCAGGGGGGATTGTTCCTGCAACCATAGACACCAGCTTGATTCAGATGAGAAAACATGCATAGATAATGTATGGTAAATGTCATCTTCAGAATTTGCCCGGGATTCATTTAGCCCTTTCCTCTCTAATACATACTTACAATTGCAATATGAAAACTGCAGGAAGTAAATGGAATGGTATCTCTGGCTACTGGACAAAGGCAAAAGAAAGATTGCTTGACAGAAGACATCATTACGTTTAGATAGTTCCTTTGAAGTTAAATGAGATTTGAAACACGTTAACAAAATATATGGATTTAATAGTTTATGTCATGAAAATATTGCAAGGCCTACCAAACCATTTAAGGTAATTTGTAATTCAGACAACACACATACCCTACTCTACCTCAAGCAGAAACTAAACAATGTGCATTGATTTTTAACTTGGTGATGATTTGGGTGCATGTTCAACTTTGATATGGCAAGTAGCTACATTCCAAAGAAAACTTTAAAAGATATTATTCTTTGGAAATCCCAATTCAAACCCATTCTTAGTGTATAACTTTTCCAACATATTATTAGAACTTTTATCATATGGGAAACTAAGAATAAACACCACCCTAACATTGTTCCATATGAAATGTTTACTCCAGAGCTTCTGAGAAAAAAGAATATCTACTAAAAATAGGGATAGATTGCATTACCATGTATTTTGGTTCAGAGAGAACCTATAAGCCCTTAAAGCAATTTGCCATTATTCAGGAATTCTGATACCATATTAGCTTGTTTTCTTTTTTGATACTTTAAGTCACCATCCTTAAAAATCATAATATGATTATTGAAAAATGCCTTTGACCATTTCATACTACTCAATATGATTAGAGACAAATTGAAGTATCATAAAAGAGGAGGTGAATTTCAGAGGTTTAAGTATTTGGAAAAAAAATTTTTTGACACTATAATGTGACAGAATGAGCTTAAAGTAATTTTGAAGTATTCTGGCTTCATAAATTATTTAACTAAAACAATGTCATTATATGTATTTTTTTTTAAGATTTTATTTATTTATTTTTCAGAGAGAAAGCAGGAGTGAGCACAGGCAGACAGATTGGCAGGCAGAGGCAGAGGGAGAAGCAGGCTCCCTGCTGAGCAAGGAGCCGGATGTGGAACGCGATCCCGGGACACTGGGATCATGACCTGAGCCGAAGGCAGCCGCTTAACCAACTGAGACACCCAGGCGTCCCTATATGTATTTCTTGATCCAACACTGTTTTCTGCATTTTCCCCAGTCTATGGTGGTTCACTTAAGGAAACCAGTTGCTTCCCTGCCAATTTTTATGTAATGAAAAATAGGTTTATATTTTTCTATCTTGCTAATGTTTTTATCTCTGAAAAATATAAAGGGCTTTCTTCTTTCCTCCCTCCTTCCTTCCCTTTCTTCCTTCTTACCTATCTTCCTACTTTGACTATTGAACAAGAGAAACTGGAATTTTGCTAAACCTCTGCAACTTACAATCTGGTCTTTCCTTATTCTTTGAAAAGTAAAATTCAGTAAAGCTTTTATTTATAGCTAAAAAAGAAAGAAAAGAACATCTGCCAGGGTCAAAATGTGGAGTAGTGCATATTTATGATATTTCAGCAGTCAACATGATGTTATGTTGTTTATGGCTCGTTTATTTCACTTCCAACAATAAATAATACACATTCCTTAAGTCCAAATATTCACTAGAGTAAAGGCAATGGTTTGTTCAAAGTGTACATATGCATACTTTGTTTATTGCCTGAGAACAGATTAAAGCCATGGATGCTTTGTAAAAACATTCATGCATAAAGGATATTAAATAATTTGCTTATTTCAAGATTAACTTTTAAAAATATATTTGAAAATACAAATAAATGTGAAAATCAGTCATCCAATCTGCAAATGTTTAGCCTTATCCAAATACAAATTTTATTAAGGCTAAAACCTAGAAATGTGTTAATATAATTTGAAAGGCAGCTTTCTAAAATGTGAGCATCTGACCAGCAATAAGCTCACTACATTTAACAATTGGCAATTATTAGAAAATATTTGTTTAAGATTTATTTATTTATTTTAGAAAGAGCACATAAGCAAGGGGAGGGGCAGAGGGAGAGGGAGAGAATCTCAAGCAGACTCCCCCACCCCCACCCCTGAGGCCCCCAGTGCAGTGCCTGATCCCATAACCCTGAGAACATGACCTGAATCAAAATCAAGAGTTGGCCACTTAACTATCTGAGCCACCCAGGCACCCCTAGAAAATATTTTTTTAAATTTCTAACCTTTGGAGCTTTATTCAGTGGTTATATATGAAGAACAAATACAGAAACTCAAGTTCTTTTGTGGTTTACTTTTGATGCTTTTCTGAAATTAGAGCTAAAATGTCAAATTGTTTTGCTTGGTTACAATTGATGTTCTGTTTTATTATGGCTCAATTTTTGTGTACAGGTGAATTTCTCTGTAACATTGCAATATCTGGCATATTGACATATGTAGGAAAGAATAGAGATGAGGAAAATCAAAAGGGAAAAACAAGCAAGCAAAATCTCACCAAATAAGATCAGAAAAAAAAATCAAGAAATTTGGAAAACAGGTGATGCAAAAGTTGAAGAGAAAAGGCATTTTAAGAAAGGATTATGAGGTAGAGAGGATAGGGTTTCAGGTGAGTTCCAGACTGAGGGTGTTATAGATTAGATAAGCTAGAAATAACCCCAGAGGAATGATAATAGAAAAAGAATCCAAAATGGATCATAAAATGATAGTCAGACTGAGGAACTAATTTTCCAGTTATATGATGTGGTTTTGCTCCTTGCTAGTTGAGAACAGGGAATCCTGAGACCGGGATGTTTAAAGGCTCTGGTGGTACCTGAGAAGACTTTAAAAAAATCTTGAAGTTAAAAAAAAAACCCTAAAGGACAACGTTTTAGATGAAATGAAACTGAGTTTTTAAAAAGAGTTTTGGTTCCCTATACCCATGCTCCTTAATCCAAAGGACAAAGGAAGGTTTAATATTTTAAAAAAGGCAAAAATATCATCTAGAATTTTGTGAGCAGCACTACTTATGACATTTGGCAGGAGGAAGAGTGTTTTATGTCCAAATGACCTTCATTTAGATATTTTATGGTGACCCTTCACCTTGGCTGATTGATTGCATTTTTTTTCTCTCTTTTTTCTTATCTGCATTTCTTACACTGGTACCCTTTCCAAGGTTAATTGAGACACTGAACTTTCATATCTGTGGCTGCTCATGTAGTTACAGAACAGTGAAATTTAGTAAATCAGGGCTGCAGACTACCCAATTTAACAGCTCAACAAACGGAGTGAGACTGAACCAAGGATAGCCAAAAATCCTGACCATACAACCCCAAGTATCTCCCTAAAGAAAAAGGGGGCAAAGAGTCTGTCCCTACTCCTTAGCCAATTATATTAGAAATGATCACCACAAAATTATTTTGTAGCTGTAAGCTTTCAATTTGACATCTTCTGGTGCATGTTTATTTTCCTCTAGGCAATTATGTATTAGGAAACAACATTCAGGATTGTAGAATTCTAGAATAGTGGTGTCAAAGGAGACTTAAAGACCATCACTTAGAAAATTGTTTATCTGATAGGACATGCTGGGGTAATGGTGTCACTGGTGGTGATAAAAAACCCCAGACCCCACTCATCCATCTAGTCAAAGCATCATCAAAGAGTTCAAGCAAATGCCCTGAAATAGTCTGTCACTGAAAACATGATATTTACAGTTATTTTCTGCCCTCTGTCTGAATTGCAGTTACCCCTTCTATTGCCAATCTCATGGATTCCTTTTGCTTGGGAATGCTCTTTCTTCTGAAGTTCTAGAAGAGCAAACACGTTGTGGAGGCTAAGACTACCTCTTCTTTGCAGCTATGAAATGCTCACTAAATGGGATTTTTTGGCTCTTCTCAAGTTGTTTTTGTTGTTGTTGTTCTTCAGGTTCTCTGTTGATTCAGTCAGATTTCTGTTTAAACTGGGAAAATAGCAGATACCTCTTTTCCTGTGCTTATAAATGCACTTGGAGATTATTTACATATTTTAAAAATAAACAACGAGCATAGAAGAAGCATGCAAGAAACATAAATCCAAACGTGGTCCTCAATCTTTTTGTGTTATAGTTTCTTTGAGGTTTATACTGCTAGCCTGAGAAACAGAAAATGATTAGTAGAACAGTTGTAACTTAAAAAAGTGAGGCTTATGGGCACTTCTCTTGGTTGGTTCAACTCCTATCTCTTAAATAACAGAAATGTCCTTGTTCTCTGCAGACCCTGATGAATGTGAGAGAGCAGAAGCCTGCTGTATCCAACTCTGCATCAACTATTTAGGAAGCTATAAATGTCGATGTCGGGAACGCTTTATCAGTTCTGATGGTGGCGGATGTGATGGTAAATTCCTGAGATCTAACATGAAATGAATCATTATGTGATGGGCCAATCCATGCAGGAAGAACATCTGAGGCCAACAGTTAGGGGAGGAAAGGGAAGATTCTGACACTAAAGGCACTTGGATTTTATGTGGTTCTACCATTGACTATTGTGTGAACTTGGGTGACCCTAACTGGTCTGAGCCTCAGGTCCTCATCAGTAAAGTAAAGACAATAATAGGATTAGTGGGTAAATCAAGTAAAGTAATAAATGTAAAGTGCCTAGTACAGTGATTGACATCAAGAAATCACTCCACTAAAAGTAGTTATTATTATCATAATATTCATTGGCCCATAATCCCTTTTACCTAATTTAATATATTAGGCAAGTGAGAGATTTGGGCAAGCCATAGCACACTGTCATAGGAATCACTCAGGGCAAACTTCACTGGAATTAAAGTTGGTTCCTGAAAGTCATTTTAATTAAGGAATCATAGTGAAAGGATTGCCAATTCATGAGCCATAGTCCAAATCTGTACTGGAATTCTTTACATATCTGATATTAATCTAGCTAATGCAAGTTTTAAGATGAATCATTTTATAATCTTATTTGTTAAAATTGGTTCACTTACCTTTCAGATGATTTCTTAATCATATATATATGTGACTTAGATATGTGTGATATATGACATATATGATATATATATGATATATAAATATCATGGGAAATTCAGTGAGTAGTATCAAGTCACCTTTTTTATACTATTAAGAATGGTTCATGTAAGTCATTGCTTTAATTTATTTCTTATAGTTTATCTTAAATACATAACCTTTAAATTTCATTTATGATCATTATTACCATTATTTTGGATCAAGTTTTTTTAAATAAAAGCAAAGATTAGAGAATTGATATCCATTTCCATAACAATAAAATTATGTATGAAGGCTTTAGTGCCTCAGAGAGAATAGTATTTCTTTGCTTAAAGAACAAATTACTGCATTCTGTTGAGAATGATAGATATGTTTCTTCATATGGATAGCCAAGCTCCCCAGCCTTGCAATGTAGATAACAGCAAAGAATACAAAACTATATATTCTAAACACAGTGGAGTATATTACCATTTACCACATTCCATCCAATTAACGGGGCCAAAAAAAAATTGAATTTCACGTACCATCTGCTTTTAAGTACAGTGAGCCAAGAGATGATTGTATGGCGTGAATGTACATACTTGGGTACACATATCCAAATGGAAAAGGTATCCAAAATCTGAAGCAAAACTTAGAAACTCAGCTTGGTAAATGATCTTTTAGTATCATTAACACATTGACCAAAGTCTGGGTTCAGATGTGGACACACATCGTCAGTAAGTCAAATGAGATCAAGGACTGGGGTTCTTCCATCTTAAAATTCTCTACAAGCCTTGTACAGAATTACACATGAAATAAATGCTTCACCATAGATACAGAATAATTCAAGAACAATGAACATTCTATAAAGTGGTACACTCAGACCATTGACTTTCTCTTAAGTTGTAAATTCTTCACCAAAATCTTGCAATCAAGGTTTCAGGAAGAACTTGTCTATGTAGATGAACTATATTAAACGTGGAAATGAGTGGAAGAAAAATAATTGACAGGGTATAATTGAAGAAGAATTTGGGGACAATGCCTTATATGGAAAAGCCATGTTATTAGCTAATAAAGGTGACAAGGGGAATACAAGTATGCCCATGAGTTTATAATGTCTATTTTATCCCTCAACACCTAAAAACTAGCATTGTTTAAATTTTCCTAGATGTGGTTGAGTGTCTGCATGTCAGCATAGTCTGTGACCAGCTATGTATTAACTCAGTGGGGGCATAGGACCATCTCTATGAAGAAAGCTACAGAATTGGAAGTGATGGAAAAACTTCCATGTGTAAGTCACTGTGAAGAATTTTGTTATCTCTTCTAAACTACTTCAACCTTCATCTTGTTCTTGGAGAGCAACAGAGACCACATACCCTTAACTCAACCTGACCTCCCCTTTCTGTCTTCACAGACTGAGCTCTTCTTTTTCCCTTTGTTCAATCTGCTGTGGTTCCAACTTCGTGCTTGCTACTTCTCACCTGCACATACAAAAGACTTTTCGAAAGCGCCTTCTCAAAGAGTTGTACCTTCCAGTCACCCCTGCCCTGGCTGTCTGGTTCAAACTCTCTCATTTCTCTCATCAACCCCTGCTCAGTTTTTCCTTCTTTTAATCAGGATGGTGAATCCAGGCATTTTTCTGTGTGCCCTTAGCCTTAGATGATGGTGAACTGGAAGAAGAAAAAGAAGAATTAGAAGTTGTAAGGTTTCCAGTTCTTCTATTCGAGAGTCCACCTCAACTGCTTCATGATGTCTCCACCCCTCTGCCTCCCACCCATGAAGACGATGAAGATGAGGAGAGTGAGGAAACACATATTTGAGGAGAACTGACTGCTTTGAGCAAAACTGGTGAGTTAAAGAATTTATTTCATTATACTCACCTCTTTATTTTTAGGTAATTCACATAAATTCTCTTATAAGCAATTTCACTATTGATATTTAATATCATTGGATGCTTTAACATGTCAGCAAAGAAAGTGGAGCCAAAATTACTTCTTCACTGCTTCCTATCAAATTCACCGTCCTATATTTTTCTTCCTTTTGCACAATAAAGGTTGCTATGTAAGCATTTGTAGAAGTGGGGGTGCAGGGTGCGGGGGGCTATTAAAATGTATACAGTAAAATAGAGCTGGACACTATCTTTAAACTAGCATAACAGGGAAAGATTGGATTGGGACCTTGTAGTTCTTCTAACTATTACAACTCCACTAGAAGTCACTATTATGTAGTTGAAATTTACCTCAAATAGCCTTAAAATCTAGATTCTTTCTACATATTAAAATGCCAAGAAGCAATTGTTCATTATGCTGAAGTGGACCAAGAAAAATATCTTTAAAAATGGGAGCAGTTTCTCTTATACATCCACGCAACAGAACTGAAGCATCAAATCACTTCTGATCAAAATAAATTAGCATACCCTCTCTCAAAAGTAACAGTTTGCAGCCGTCTGCTGCCTCTTTTTTCTTTTCTTTGTAAAACAGAACTGCTCTTTTTGTTCTCCCTCTATTTGTGGTATTTTAACACTATCAAAGCTGGACGATTGCTCTAGAAAAAGCTGGTTAAAATGGCAGAGACATTTTTATGCTATGGTCAGTCCATAATAATAATTATAATTATCAAGAATAATATCAATAAATGTGTCTGCATAAAAATGGAAATGCTTTGATGTTTCTTAATTAAAAATCCTGATTCTTTGGCTACTCAAAGTCAGAAGAGAAACAGAATAGAGACCTCGCTAAATGTGACAGGCTTTCCATTAGGAAGTCTGAAAGACCCACCTAGAAACAGGAGCAAAACTTGAAATGGAAAGTTCCTTAAAACAACTGAAATCAATCTCTCCATTCAAATTAAAGTAATTTCCCCGAAGAATAGAAAGGAAAATCACATTACGGTACATATATACAATAGAAAACTACACAGACATCAAGAAATAAACTAACATGCACACAATGTGGGTAAGTTTCACAAAATTTCTACTGAATGAAAGAAGTTTGATACCAAAGATGGCTTTATATAAAGTTCATTTATATGAAGTTCAAAAATAAGAAAAAGATAATCTGTGGTGATAGAAATCAAGATAGTGCTCAGTTTGTGAGGCTAATGATTAAGAAATCATCAAATCACTCTTGAGTTTTTGTAATGCTGGTAATAATCTGTATCTTGACCTGGGTGCCATTTACAAGGGGTTATTTACATCGTGGAGAAAAAAGTATGGAGTGTACACTTGAGTTTTATGCACTTGTTTGCATACATATTAAATTTCAAAATTCAAATTAAACTTACTTGAAGAAAAAAATAACTTGGCATTTTAAAAAAACCTGCAAGAGGTGCTGGGGTGGCTCAGTGGGTTAAGTGTCTGACTTTGGCTCAGGTCATAATCTTGGGGTCCCGGGATTGAGCCCCATGTTGGGCTCCCTGCTTAGCCGGGAGTCTGCTTCTCCCTCTCTCTCTGCTCCTCCCCAGTGCTCATGCTCTCTCCCTACCTCCCTCTCAAATAAATAAGTAAAACATTTATATACATACATATATGTATGTATATACGTACATATATACATGTATATGGTGCAATCCTGGAAGGAAAAGTACCAAAGTGCTGGAAACATTAATTACTTTTGTGTTCAGGAATCAATGGTAATTTATTTTTACGCTTTCACTCTTTTAAACCTTCTGTATATTGTTTAGGGTCTGTATTCTAAGCTCTTTTTTAAAAGATATGATTGCTATTGCTTTGCTGTTGTCTCTTTCTGAGACTGTTTGGGAAATATGCCCAAGGATCTTTTTCTTTTCTTTTTTGTATTTTTGTTTTTTTAGTTTTTTGGAAAAATGAAGGGTTTCATTTCCATTTTCAGTGATGTAGATAATATGGGCCAACTAAGATGGTATCATAGTTCTGTTGGTGAAAATCACACCTTCAGACACAATTGCAGTGTGAGCGGTGAGGACCTTATGAATGGGGGCAGATGCCAGGAAGGAAGGAGTGAGTGCTCTTGCCCAGATGGCTGGGGAGATAATCTTTGTGATGAGAGTAAGTCATACTCTGGAGAATTGGTCAAAGGGTAATGAGATCTTTAGTACTGGTAAATTACTGTGATGCATTCTCCTTTATACATGTTCTCCCTAAAATGTTTTAATAAGGTAAGCAATTGATATGGTAAGAAACCAATTTATGTGTTGTGCATAAAGAATGCTTATGAAATGCTAAGGTTTTAAACATGTGATTAAAAGGGGAGATTTTGTGTTACCTGGGAAACTTGATGTGCTGTCTCTTGTTTATCCCTGGAACATAAAAGTTAATAAAGGATCCTAATATTCTAGGCCTATAAAAATCCCTCCATTTAAATAAATCATTAGGCCTTGGCAAGCTATTCCCAATGAAGAAAAAAGAGTTTATGTTACAAAGTGCAATTAATGGAACTGCTTGACTGCTGCTTTTTGTCTGTGTTTTTGTTTTCTTTTCCTTTTCTTTATAAAATGTGTTAATATAAGTCAATGACACTTTTAAGTTTTTTATGTCTCTCATGAGAAAATATCAAAGATTTGAAAAATTATACCTTGAACTAACCATTCCCTTTACATTTTAAATGGAGGTATACTTGCTGGAAAGAAAACTGCCAAGTACTGATATCAAAATATATTGACTGTTTCCTCTTTCTCTTTTTAAATTTACCTTATACATTTTTTTAATAAAAGTGTTTTCTTAGTTTTTGTGATTAGCTTGGAAGAGGAGATGAACAGATTTTCTTTTGAACCCCTTGCATATGGGAAGAAATATTGTTTATGAGATAGATCCAAAACTTGAGTCATAACACAGTGAAGTAGTTTACCAAAATTACTAGTTAGGATGTTGAGGATTTTCTGTAAGCCTCTCTCTGATCATGTTCAATGCTGCTCAAAATACTTCAAGGGTGATGCATTTCCTGATACATAAGCACACACTTCTAATCTAGCACTGGCAACCATCTACAATCAGACCCTCATAAACTTTTTCTCTTTTTACCCTAATCACGGCTTTTTGCTCAGCTTATCATTTCCAGCAAACTAAACTGTTCACTACTTAATGCTTTGCACTTCCCAGCTTCCTGCCTTTTGCTGAACTGCCATGTTTGTCTATTGCTGCTTGTTGCATGAAGCTTTGTTTGATGGCTCCAGTCTAGCCACACGATTTATGTTTTTGGTGGGTTTCAAGCCACTCTCTCTCTCTACATTGAATTAGAGTTAGCTATCTCCTGTTCTATCTCCCTTATTAGACTGAGAGCTCCTTGATCAGGTCCTATTCATGTTTTCCCAAAGTGAAGGCACCCAGTGCATGAATAGACAAATGAATTAAACTTAGTGTTGAGACACCCAGCTATTTTGACCTGCAACTTGACGTACTCAACTATAAACGACTGGGATCAAATAAATGTGGTTGTATGACTATTTGGAACTAAATACTTCCCTTATGTCAGTTTCATTGGTAAATATGCATTTTACAAACCCTTGATTTCTAACAGGGCAGCATGGGAAATGAACTAAAAATCTATCTCAAATATATCAGAATAAAACATCTCTGATACAAAATTAACATAGAAATATTGAAAATCAACTTGTTGAAATGAACATAAGATGACCTCTCCTTTAGCTTTGGAAAATCTTGCTGTAAGAATTCAAAAAACTTACTACATATAAATTAACAATGTAGATTTCAATCAATGTTGTTTCTTTCTTTCCTAGCCCTTTGTTTTTCTCTTTCCTTTCCTTCTCCTTTGCATGGTATCTTCAGGTTTAACAGAAAAGAAAAAAGTAAATAAGAAGCCAAGTTTCCCTATTAATATCTGGAATGGTGGAGGTGTTTAGATAGAGGAGGCGATATAAATGTAGTTTTATAATAATCAGCCAATTATGATAAAATGCCAATTAAAATGGTTACTGAAATCATCTTAACAGCTGTATTTATTCAAGTTAAAGTCATATTTTTCTCGATTTATTTTTAGAATTTTTTTTTATTTTTTAAAGATTTTATTTATTTATTTGACAGAGAGAGACAGCGAGAGAGAGACACAAGTAGGGTAAAAGCAGGAGAGGGAGAAGCAGGCTCCCGCCAAGCAGGGAGCCTGACATGGGGCTCGATCCCATGACCTGAGCTGGAGGCAAACGCTTAAGGACTGAGACGCCCAGGTACCCTCCCCACCCCACCCCCGCAGTTTATTTTTAAATGTAATACTAAATACTATTTTTAAATGTAATTCTAAAGAACCAACAAGCCAAAACCAAAACCAAAACCAAAACCAAAACAGTTGTTGCTTGACTTCACAGATCTTTGACAATGCAAAATACCTTGGGACATTCAACACAGTCTTAGCTGCATTCATTCCTAGTTAAAAATATATGGCATTTTTTTCTACATTTTCTTCCCATTTTTCAAAATAGAAGGTGCCATTTGTTTGTCATTAGGGTTTGCAATAGTTACACAACAAAGATGTCTAAGTAGCTGTACAAGGTTCGAGTTTAAGGAACAACATAAATTTTGCATGTGAGGGGCGCCTGGGTGGCTCAGTGGGTTAAAGCCTCTGCCTTCGGCTCAGGTCATGATCCCGGGATCCTGGGATCGAGCCCCACATTGGGCTCTCTGCTCATTGGGGAGCCTACTTTCTCCTCTCTCTCTCTCTGCCTGTCTCTCTGCCTATTTGTGATCTCTGTCTGCCAAATAAAAAAAAAAAAAAATTTAAAAAAAAAATTTAAAAAAAAAATTTTGCATGTGAACCTTGTTATGGGTTTCTCAGTGACCATCATTTTAACTAGCTGCATCAGTAATCCCCCCCCCCCCACCCCCACACAGGAATGATTATGCCATCCAAGATAGAAGCATGCTGGTGATTCTTTCTGGGTCTGCAGACCACAGAGATTTTAATTACCTGGTCTCCGTTCTAATAGAAAGACAAACTTTTCTTTCTCCAATTGTATCATGAGTATATTACACTGCTTGTTCTCTTTCTCTACTTTCTTCTTAGCTTTTTCCCCAGAGACCCACGGGAAAGCATGTGGCAGCATCTGTGATTGTCAGAATGAAGGCACCTGTGATTCTCTATGCAGTGCCAGTCCCCTCACCCCAGGAGCTCCTGGGAAAATAATAGGAAGTGACTGCTGCTGGTCATGTGACATAACTCCTTAAGTTCTTCAAGTTCTTAATAGGAAATTAAATGAAAATTACATCTAGGGGTGACTGGGTGGCTTAGTCAGTTGAATGTCAACTCTGTTATGGCTCAGGTCATGATCTCATGGGTCATGGGATCAAGCCCCTTGTTGGACTCCCCACTCAGCAGGCAGTCTGCTTGAGGCTTTTCTCCCTCTGACCCTTCCCCAACTCACTCACTCTCTCTCTTTCAAATAAATAAATAAAATATTTAAATGAAAGTTACAGAGTGCCTGGGTAGCTCAGTTTGTTGGATAGCTGCCTTCAGCTCAGGTCATGATCCTGGAGTCCCAAGATTGAGTCCAGCATTAGGCTCCCTGCTCATCAGGTAGTCTGCTTCTCCCTCTGACCTTCCCCATCTCATGCTTTCTCTATCATTCTCTCTCTCCAATAAATAAATAGATAAGAAAGAAAATTACATCCAAACTTTTTAAAGTAGCCTTTTCTAAAGAAGAAAAAAGGTAGTCTATGTGTACAAGAGTACAGTCACTTTGACTGATGACATGTGTATCGAAGTATGATTAATCTTGATACAGAGAAAGCCTTTTTCTTCTGTTGAACAAAAAGTTGAGTCTGTGTTTGGACATAGGAGCTGGGGGAATTTATGTGCTCTGCATAATAAAAGGAAGAAAAGATGGAGCTTTGGTGAACAATGGAGGGAGAGAGATGAAAGTCAGAGAAGCAAAGGAGAGGAGAGAGAGGGAAAGAAGGAGAAATGATGGATGAAAAACTCACAAAATACCTATGAGTGCTGTGTGTGGATTTTACATGGAAACCAGTGAAAAAGTCCACATTTTCAGCATAAGCAGATAGAGCACAAAAAAGAAACTGCTTGTACAAGCCCAAGAGCTGAAGGCAGAGAGTGAATGAAGATAAAAGTCTTTGGGGACTGCCAGAAATACTGGAGAGCTTATTGGATTCTCACAGATCACAGAACTGGGGACATGGAAACCAAGTTTACTTCCCTCTCTCAGAGATGCAGGAAGTCTCCTGTTGGCAATCCAGTCATTCATCTCCCTGAACAATGTTTATTCACTTATTCAAAAGATATATACAAAGTAGTAGCAAAGCGTGTGTCAGGCAGTATGGTGTGGTAACAAAATAGATGAAAAATAAAGAAGACCCTGGTCTTTCCATATGGAACTTACTGTCCTATCCAGAGCAGACATAGGCTACAAATGTTGGTAGGTACTACTAATTAAATATTAATGTGTGCTTGGAGGTCAGACTAGGAGGAAAAGGCAGACTGTGTGAGCCAGGGAGCAACTTCTGGAGAAGTAACGTTTAAGCGGAAGGCAGAAAAAGAGGAGACATGAGACAGGGGAAGAGTGAAGGAAGAGCATTCCACACTGAGAGGGCCTCCTCTAGTTGGACTCTGAAGTGGGAAAGAGTGAGGTTGACCTGAGGAACCTGCTGAAGGTGAGCTGGTGGAGAAAAGTCAGCCAGGGAGATGTTTATGCAGCAGGAGTTCAGCTAGCGCAGGAGTCTGTAGGTCTTGTTAAGTCTGGAGTTTTTAATCTGACAGCAATGGCAAGCCATTATAGAGTTTTTGACAGATGGAATTTAGATGGAATTTCTTTGGTTTTTAAAAAATCTCTCTTGCTTTTCAGTCCAATTACGTTGGAAACGTCTTACCTTTTACAATCTCCTTATTTCATGTATAGCAAGAGTTCTCACAAGTTTTGCATAAGGGTTCATAATTGCTTTGTGTGTCTTTCCGACCCTCCAGGAATCCCCAAAAGAATTATTTGGGAGGAACTGCAGAAGGAAATGTGACAACAACACTAACAATGGCCATTACCACAGAGTGTGTAGTGCATGTCTATAAGAGCCATTGCGCTATGGGAGGGGTTGTCAATTGAGTAAGTCCTGGGCAATAATTAGCTCTCTACATCTCTACATGATGGGGAACCTGGGTGGTTCAATCAGTTAAGTGTCTGCCTTCAGCTTAGGCCATGATCCTAGGGTCCTGGGATTGAGACTCCCGTTAGGCTCCCTGCTCAGCAGAGAGCCTGCTTCTCTCTCTTTCTCTCTCTCTGCCTGTTGCTCCCCATGGTTGTGCTGTCTCTCTCTCTCTCTCTGCCTGTTGCTCCCCCTGGTTGTGCTGTCTCTCTCTCTCTCTCTCTCTCTCTCTCTCTCTGTGTCAAATAAAGTCTTTAAAAAAATAATTTTCTCTCTACATGAAGAAAAAAGGCTCAAAAAGTACTCAAAATATGTTAGACAGAGGAAGAGGGTTAAAAAAAACAACATAGCATTTTATATAGTCATATATATGATGGTTTAGTTCTAGTCTTTATTTAGCCTCTTGACATTACAGAATCTAGATTGTGATGAATGAAAGAAAACTACTCCTGAATCTAGTTATTTACCTTAAGAGGATTTCACTAGTTCATTTAAATAACACTTTACAAGAGTTGAATATGAAAGGCCCAGGGCTAGTTTCTTTTATTTCTGTGTTGTAATGCAAAGCAATATCATTCCCTAAAATTTCTAAAACAGGCTATTCATTTGGCATTCTGACCATCAATCACATTTTGCAAAATATATGAGAAAATGCAATCACCACTAAATACTTCAGCCCCTCAGTAGCTTTTAGGATTTCTCCCACTGGATCAGCGCTGGAAGCCCACGGCCCCATCTTGAAGCTGTGTGCAAGAACCTGTGAGCCTACAGAAATCTCTACCCTGTTCCTCTGCCTGTTTCGCACGCCTTCTTCTGGAAATCCTTCCTCTGTGAACCTCAGTAATACCATGGCCTGTTTTTTAATAACACAGACCTTTTAGAGTCTTATATGTCCATGGATATGATCTACTTTATAAAAGACATGCCTCTTGAAAACAGAGAGTAATTGTGAATACTCCAGTAAGGGAGCCAGTGAAGGCATCATAGAAAACCGAACTTCAGTCATGAGGAAAGGTTAGGCTTGAATAAGCAAAACAGAAGGGAAGGGGAAAAGGTATAGGTAAATGTGAACAATGTGGGTGTAGATGGTGTGTTCCAGAATATCATATACCACCTAGAACATGCCAGGAGAAGAAAACTTACCTAGAAACGAAGATAGCATTATTTCTATTATTGTTCCCCTTGGGTAACAAGACACACCCCATTTTTTGTAATAATTTTTAAATAGTTTATAAGGTAAAATCAGATTTTTTGGCAAAACTTTTTAGATCATAATTCATCCTAGTCAAAGAGCAGGTGGTGGTGGTAGTGATGGCAGTTGTCATTTTAAGTGTGACCACCTTTAAAAAAAAATACACATTCTAGTTCTTCAGGATTCTTATTCCTTAGACTCAAAGCTTCATTGATTAATGCCACTTACCTGGCCACCAGAAGCTAGAGTTTGCAGCCCTGTATTAGTTTTCTAGACTTGTTGTAAAAAGTACCACAAAGTGAGTGCCTTAAACAACAGAAATTTATTGCCTCACAGTTCTGGATCTCCTAGTCAGTCATCAAGGTGTTGGCAGGCCATGATCCCTTTGAAGGTACTAGGGAATGATCAGTTCTGGGACTCTCCAAGCTTCCCATAGTTCCTTGGCTATGATCATTCAACTTTAATCTTCACATGGCGTTTTCCCTGTGTGAGTATCTCTGTGCCCAAATTTCACCTATTTATAAGGACACCAATTATATCAGATTAGAGACCTAACCCATTCCAGTCTGATATCATCTTAACTAATTGAATTGGCAAAGACACAATTTCCAAGTGAAGTCACATTCTGAGGTACTAAGTGTAAAGACTTCAACATATGAGTTTTGGAGGACACATTTCAGTACATAATGAACCTTGAGCAGATGTTAGATTGGCAAAAGACATTGCTTCTTCTGCTTTTCCTTTTTTCCTCTGTATATTTTCTCAGTTATATCTTCTTAATATACCCAATTGTCATATTTCAGCATTCTATCATGCCTGAGTTGTTCCTTGAACCACTGGTCTACATGCTGAACCAGGAAAAGTAAGGCATGGAAGCCAGTCCAGGGAAGGGAGTGCTCTGGAATGAGCAAGAGGTTTATCAAGGAAGAAGAAAGCTCTGAGACTTTGCCAGGGGCTTTGTTGATCTGGGAAAGGACTCAATAGCCACAGAAAGGGTGAGAGAAGGATCACATTATTTATCATCTAAATGGGACAATATTATTGAACAATGGAAAGGGGTCCTGTTAACAAAACTGTTCTTCTTTAGAGATAACTCTGGGGCGCCTGGGTGGCTCAGTGGGTTGGGCCTCTGCCTTTGGTTCAGGTCATGGTCTCAGGATAACTCTCTCCCTGGCAACTGGGATAAGGATCAGCTACATGGTTAGCATTGTAACCACTACTTTAAATTATCTCTGCTCATAATAGCAGATATTAGCAGATGCTAATAATTTCCATTCAGCAGAAAGTCAAGTGGCTTATTTTGTTTTCTCCAAACAGCTTTTGACAACAAAGCCTCTACAGGTATACAGGGCAATTACCTTGAGCTTGGAAGCTACTTGAAGGATCTTGAAAGTCCCTCGGTCATTTGTAATGGGGGAGGAAAAAACTTGACAGGTTTTGGAAAATGAATAGAATTACAGTAAATAATTCCTCAAAGACAGAACTAAGGGTATGTTTTCCTAAATGCAAGGTGAAACTTCTTTAAAATAGAATTTCTGTACTGACTATCATCCCTAAGACTCAGCAGCATGAAGAAAATAATGAAGGAAAGGCAAGCGCTATTTGCCAAAAATGTAGCTAAGGAAATGCTGCTGTCATGATGAAAGTTGTGTGTAATCTACATGATGTAAAATTCACTCCGATTACCACATCATGAAAGGGAATGGAAACAAGTTAAGCCTTTCCATCAGTGCTTGTCCATCACCTTGCTATGGCACGATGAATGTAGGGCCTGGCAGAACGTAACAATCTTTGTAGAATATTAACTATAGGCACCAATGGAGGACATTGAGAAGCAATTTCTCTCCCGAAGCACCAAAGCCTTTTACGTAGTTCAGGCTTCACTCTTCACATCCAATTGCCAAAAGCAAATGAATTGCCTGATTTGAAAGATATCTTTCTTTTCCTTTCTTTCTTTCCTTCTCTCTCTTTCTTTCTTTCTTCCTGGCAGTCAGGATGATCCCCTTGTTTTCCCCATAATCAGGCCCCACAGAACTACATGCCTGTACACTGACAATGTAAGAGAAACAAAGCATGGTTTTCAGGTGACCGGTTTGCTTCAGTCTGCTTGCAGATTGTCCCAAGGGGGTCTATGGAGCTGGCCGCTCTTCAGAATGTCAGTGCACGGAGGAGAACACCCTGGAAAGCAGTGCCAAAAATGGCAGTTGCACCTGCAAATCTGGTTACCAAGGCAACAGATGTCAGGAAGTTAC
Source organism: Taxidea taxus jeffersonii (assembly GCA_003697995.1). Taxonomy (NCBI): domain Eukaryota; kingdom Metazoa; phylum Chordata; class Mammalia; order Carnivora; family Mustelidae; genus Taxidea; species Taxidea taxus. The sequence continues at coordinate 13,662 of RCUC01125055.1, read as the reverse complement.
AATCTGATGATAAATTTTCTTTCTTCTCTAATAACAATGTTCAGCCTTTGTTCAGCACCATATGATCATTAATTAGTTAACCCATTGGTGTCTTCAGGAGATGGATAAGCTTTATTAATCCCCTCTGCAGGTGAGGAAACTGAGACACATGGCGATGAAGTTATTTAACCTTGTCTTCTCAGCCTCTGCTGTTAGGCGTCTTGCGGCTAGTTTGAGCAAGAGAAAAAAGTTCACATTGCAAGAGAATCTTAAGATTAAAGCTGGCCAATCACCTCTTTGAGCTGAAGTAATCAACCAAGGGTACTGCTGGCTTCCAGAGTTAAAGAATTGTTTTCTTTATACCTGAAGGTAGATCATTTAAACAAATCCAATTCAAAGATTCTGACCATAATAAGTTTTGGAAAATTTAAATAGGATTATTAGTGTCATCTTTTATCAAATCCCTAAGTATTGCATAAGTATTTTTTAACAAATCCATGAATATTAAAATTTGTGTACAGCATAATTCCAATTATAAGTAACATATATAGATATGTGTGTGTGTACATGCATATAAAATTTGGGAAAATGCATTCTGAGATGTTAGTAATAGCTGTCCCTTGTTTGCGGACTCATGGAATGCTTCTCCCAAGATATCTACCTAGATGGCTCTCTCAATTTTTCAGTAAGTTTTATGTCATTTTTTCACTGAATCTTTTCAGTTCTGCCTTACTTAAAATTGCAAGTTGTGAAACTTGAACTTTACAATTTTTTCCAAGTTATCTTCTAGCATGCTATTCTTTTTATTATTATAACATACTCCAATTATTATTTTGTCTAATATTTATTGCCTATCCTTCCTGCCAGAAGCTCATTCCCACATGGGAAGTTTATCTGCCCATTTTGCTCACCAAAGTACTCAAAACTCCTAGTGCAATCCTGACATACAGGAGTTTGCTCAATAAGTATTTCCTTAAATGAATACATAAAAGTACATGGTTCTGTTTTTATTATTTATACATTTTCTCATGCTTTGTATAAACATAACATATAAATAAATCTCCCTTATGTATTCTGAATTAAGCATTTGTTACTATTTTAGTCGGAGGAAGTTATCACAGCATTGTTTTTTCTCTCATACATAGCAAGACTGAATATATAACAAATAAAATTGTCAAAACTAAAGGGCAAGTGAACTCTGGTTTTGAAGTAATCCAAAGGACAGTTTTTTTGTTTTTTTTTTTAATCGGGAGGAATGAAGAGAAGAGAAAGGAAGTGGTATTACCATTGGGTCCACTTACAGAGACCGGCCCGGGATTGAAGGTTATCTTTCGCCCTCAAGTATTACACACTGTTCCTCACTGTTAAGTTCATTAAGTGTATTGTTAAGTTCATATGGTCTTCAGGTCTTTTCTGGAGCTGGCAGAACGGGAATAAGTGTCTTCCAGGTTGTCCTGTGGCTAACGAACTGGAGTACATAAGTAGCAATGTCCCACCTAGATTTTGTAGAGAAAGGACTATTTATGTACCTGGATTGTGACTTTCTAGGCAAAGAGGAGAAGAACTTAAGAAAACAGAAGCCTGACGTAACACAAATGTGTTTAACATCATCTAAGAGTAGGCTCTATGCCAATCTGCAAAACTCTTCCTCTTTTAAGTGATTTTTAGACATAGAATCAGCCCTTTATTCAATAACCCACTAAAGAAGTCATGCCCTGGAAGTCAATACATGAGGAGACAATACCATACACACACACCTGGGTAGATTTAATTTATTCTGATAACATTTTCTTAAAGCAGCTGCTGAATATACTATATTGGAAAATGCTTCTGAGATTCCCACTGTGAAGGAAAATGAGTTGAAAGTATATGTAAATTAGCAAAATAGAGAGGTCACCATAATCTCTGGAAAACATATTATTTTTCAATCAGATAACTTTGTCCAATTTTGATATTTTTGTCTAACCACAAAATGAAATTATGAATCAGACTGGAGCGGGTGAATGGGATCGCCATGATTGGCAGCTGAAATCAAGGCAAAAAGAGCTCTCGAAGAGTTGTGCATGATGAAAATCAGGCCTGTTGTTCTTTATCTTTTTTAAAAGAGTGAAGTAGCCCGAGTGCTCCTGGAGCCAGACATATCTTTAAAAATCTTAACTCTAGACCTGTGACTAGATTGCCGATGAATAGTTAATTAAAGACTGCAAATTGTTTCAATGGTGCTAATGAACAGTGCTCTCCACAATCAGCACCAGGCTTTATTTAGCCCATCAGCAATGACTTCTAAGAGTAGAAGAGCTAGTTTCTACGTGAATCTGTGAAAGAGCAAAAGAGAGATGGGGAGAAAAAGACAGCCAGTGTCTCTTCATTATTTTGATTAGTTTGTAGCCTGTGGTATTTCAGACCTTAACTGCAGGCAGATTTCTAACCACAGAGGACTCTGGTCCACAGAGTCCATCTGAGTCAAGCCGTGTGTCCCCATTAGGAGGACAGATTTTTTTTTTAAGATTTTTTTATATATTTTTTTTTATTTAAGCTTTATTTAAACATATAATGTAACCCCACCACCCTCTCCCAACCCCTCTTCCCCCCACCCCCCTCAGTTTGTTTTATGACATTAAGAGTCTCTTTTGGTTTGTCTCCCTCCCGATCCCATCTTGTTTCATTTTTTCTTTTCCTACCACCTTAACTCCCACCCCCGTTGCATCTCCACTTCCTCATATCAGGGAGATCATGTGATAGTTGTCTTTCTCCAGTTGACTTATTTCGCTAAGCATAATACGCTCTAGTTCCATCCATGTTGTCGCAAATGGTAAGATTTCATTTCTTTTGATGGCTGCATAGTATTCCATTGTATATATATATACCACCTCTTCTTTATCCATTCATCTGTTGATGGACATCTAGGTTCTTTCCATAACTTGGCTATTGTGGACATTGCTGCTATAAACATTCGGGTACACGTGTCCCTTCGGATCACTACGTTTGTATCTTTAGGGTAAATACCCAGTAGTGCGATTGCTGGGTCATAAGGTAGCTCCATTTTCAATTTTTTGAGGAACCTCCATGCTGTTTTCCAGAGTGGTTGCACCAGCTTGCATTCCCACCAACAGTGGAGGAGGGTTCCCCTTTCTCCACATCCTCGCCAGCATCTGTCATTTCCTGACTTGTTCATTATAGCCATTCTGACTGGTGTGAGGTGGTATCTCATTGTGGTTTTGATTTGTATTTCCCTGATGCCCAGTGATGTGGAGCACTTTTTCATGTGTCTGTTGGCCATCTGGATGTCTTCTTTGCAGAAATGTCTGTTCATGTCCTCTGCCCATTTCTTGATTGGATTATTTGTTCTTTGGGTGTTGAGTTTGCTAAGCTCTTTGTAGATTTTAGATACTAGCCCTTTATCTGATATGTCATTTGCAAATATCTTTTCCCACTCTGTCAGTTGTCTTTTGGTTTTGTTGACTGTTTCCTTTGCTGTGCAAAAGCTTTTGATCTTGATGAAGTCCCAATAGTTCATTTTTTCCCTTGCTTCCCTTGCCTTTGGTGTTGTTCCTAGGAAGAAGTTGATGTGGTTGAGGTTGAAGAAGTTTCTGCCTGTGTTCTCCTCAAGGATTTTGATGGATTCCTTTCTCCTTTCTGATGAGGTCCTTCATCCATTTTGAGTCTATTTTCGTGTGTGGTGTAAGGAAATGGCCCAATTTCATTTTTCTGCATGTGGCTGTCCAATTTTCCCAACACCATTTGTTGAAGAGGCTGTCTTTTTTCCATTGGATATTCTTTACTGCTTTATCAAATATTAGTTGACCATAGAGTTGAGGGTCTATTTCTGGGCTCTCTATTCTGTTCCATTGATCTATGTGTCTGTTTTTGTGCCAGTACCATACTGTCTTAATGATGACAGCTTTGTAGTAGAGCTTGAAGTCTGGAATTGTGATGCCACCAACTTTGGCTTTCTTTTTCAATATTCCTTTGGCTATTCGAGGTCTTTTCTGGTTCCATATAAATTTTAGGATTATTTGTTCCATTTCTTTGAAAAAATTGGATGGGATTTTGATAGGCATTGCATTCAATGTGTAGATAGCTTTAGGTAGCATAGACATTTTCACAATATTTATTCTTCCAATCCATGAGCATGGAACATTTTTCCATTTCTTTGTGTCTTCCTCAATTTCTTTCATGAGTACTTTATAGTTCTCTGAGTATAGATTCTTTGCCTCTTTGGTGAGGTTTATTCCTAGGTATCTTATGGTTTTGGGTGTAATTGTAAATGGGACAGATTTTTGTTGGATAGACTTCGAATCTTGAGTTCCGGTGGGTCTCTGAAAGCAAATGAATTGACTTGAGAGGTGCTAAACACCTAGTATTGTGGCCAAGGTGGTTGTGGGGGCAAAGTTTCAGTTCCAAAGGCCAGAAAATCTGGGTTCAAACCCTAATTTTGCTACTTATTAGCTGGATGACCCAAAGTAAGTCACTTTACCTTTCTGAGCTTCAGTTTCTTATGTAAAAAGGAGATCAAGCTGCTTATATCACACTGCGGTATTTATGGAAATGTGAGGTAATTTATGTAAAGTCTTGGCACTGAGTATTGATCAACTGATAATAGCCAGGAATGGTAGGAACATCCCAGAAAATGTTGTAATTCTGTTCTTCAGAGATTCCTCCCAGGATAAGAAGATACTTCACAGCCCAGCTTAGATTGATGCAACTTTCCACAATTGTCATATGTTTAGGAAAGTTCCCAGGCTTTCCTTGTGCTCGAAGAATGCTTTCCACCAGGTCTCTCACTTCAGCGGTTTCAGTGGTGGGACAGACAGGGGAACCGCTAACTGAGCCCGCACGGGGCCTCGCAGCACCTGCCATCCTTTCCAGTTCAGAGGGTGATCAACAAAGCACCACATGCTCTCTTCCCCCCACTTCATGCATTGCACACTCTGATAAAGTGCATGAATTATAAACCTCTGGGGTGATGATTCTGCCTTACAAAAGAAACAAAGACTGGGACAGGATTTGGGCAACCATTTGGGGACAACTTCCCAAGCTCTGCACGTCCTAAGCTTCCTTTACAAATGACATCTCATTTTTCAGTTTTGTTCTGTGCAACTGCCTCCGAAGATACACATCAAAATTGCTTCCATTGTTACTGTCTGAAAAACCACGTTTTCAGCAAAAAGCCACCTCTGTCTCTGTGTTTCCAAAGTGACAAGGTTTGGCATCGTGTTGATTTCCTCAGGGAATGTTTTCGGAAGTGCTGTAAATCCATGGAGACTACTCCACTGTGGTTTTCCTTACAGCTCAGTCACACACAGATACACTCACACACACCACACATGCTTGCACACGCACATGCACACACACACACACACACACACACACACACACACTGAGGTGACAGAAGAAATTGGGGAGCATCTTGAAGTCCATTATAAGCCTTAACTCCTTTCTTTGTCTCTATTTTTATTCACTAGCCTGCTCTGCTGGCCTCTGGGGACCAGAGTGCAGATTGTCTTGTGGGCCTTGTGAGCATGGAAGTCAACACCACAAAAAAAAACAAAACTGGAAGCTATGATTGTCCTCTTGCTTACACAAGAAAAGCCCGTATCACAAGAAGTCATTAACCTATACAGCATAACCAACAAAGTCAGTAAAGCTGTTAGCTTTATAAATGCTTTTTTTTTTTTTCCTAACTGCTCTATCAAGTATTGTGATGGGGTGTTTTTCAATTATCTGTTGTGGTATAATGAACAATCCCAGTTACTTTGTGGCTTAAAACAATGATTTATTATTTCTTTTGATCCTGTGGGTTAATAAGATGGTTCCTCTGCTTTTAGCTCATAAGTAGATCATCTGGGAACTAGGCTTGGCTGGGCTTCTCAACCTGTCTTTGCTATACACAGCATTTCTACAATTTGGCTTGGACTTTCACATAGCATGGCAATCTCTAGGTGACAATCCAAGAAGCAGCATCCAAAAGCATAAGAGCAGAAGCTATAATATGTCGAAAAGCTTACCTTCAGAAGCCACATGTCATAACTTCTGCCAAATTCTATGGGTTAAAGTATGTCCTAAGGCCAGCCAGACTCAATGGGAGGAGAAAAATTCTACCACCTGATGAGTGGAGTAGCAAAATCACATTGCAAGAGACCTGCAAGGAGGGAGATGTGTTTGGAGCCATCCTTGGAACCAATGTACCACAGTGTACTATTTCCAGTAATATTGAAAGGCACCTTCAGAATCTACTAGACTGTGTTTATCATTCTTGTCAGAGTGGGAGCAGATTATAAACTCATATAAAGTGATTAGTTAAACTGAACCTGCTTCAGAGAGCTGGTAGAACTACTACCCTGTTATCTTCCTTTGTGTTTGTGATTCTTACATAACCTCTGTTAACCCTGCCTGTGTTACCTTCTCTATTCTGCTACACTAGAACAGTCTGAGGACTCAGGGGAGCTGTGAGCTGGAGGATCGCGCCCATATTTTTTACGCTATTATTTCAAAGGTATCTGATAAGGTTAGCAAGAGTCTGTTGCTTGTGGTCATCTATGATTTCATAAGGTGTAAACAATGATCTGAGTTAGTTTTCAGTGCTTAGGAGTTTCTATAAACCAACAAGCAAATAAAACCAGAAACTTAAACAACATAAACATAAAACGTAACTCCTGTATAGCATTTGGCACTTAGCTGATCATCTCATTGTTCGGGGGAAATGCTTTACTGCCCCTAAGGATAATCCTCAAGCAAGAATGATAGGCTAAGGTCTTTGCCTGATGATTCTCTGGATATAACTAGGTAGTTTTTATTTTAGGACTGTCATTCTGGCACTGTTGACAACCGTAGCAAGCAACATAAAGTTTGCTGGAGCAGCCGTTGGCCATCCCTAACTTACATTTCTGCTTGAAAAAAAAAGCTTAAAGGTAAGAATTTACATATTCAAAAGGTAGTTACTAGCTATTTCCACAACGAAGTGACATTTTCTCTTGTCTAACTCAACTTTAATGGAATAATTATTAAGCAGTTAGTAATAAAGTTTACACTGTTTCAGTTGTCAGATGATATAAATAGACTATTTAAAAACAAGTGAAGAGACATATACACTGCTCATTCTTTAAAATATTAATCCTAATAGTTATGTTATGACTCTTCTATTCCAGGATTTCAAACCCCATGAGAATATAGCATGATAGTTGGGAGAGATGTTTGGTGATTAGTAACAGCATTGAAATTTATTGGCAACCTGGTAGATGAGATCATGTATTGAATTGAATAGGCAAAAATACCAATTCCTCATCCAGATCAATTTTGGCGTTATATGTTATTATCTGATTTTACAAACACAAACACAAACAAAAATTATGTAATCATCATAATAAGATATTTAGAAAAATGAGTGGAACCAAAGGATAGGACGCATTAAAAATGCTTCACCCATAGTCCACAAAGAAATGTGTGTGGCATTTAAAAAGGGGCTTGTGTTTGAAAAAATGCATGCAACATTTTTCTAAATATCTGTTACGGTGCTCACAGAATTTTAAAACCTAGTTACTTTGCATAATGAACTGTAAAAATACTTATAGGCTATACAAGGTAATATGTTTTCAAGGCAGGAGAGACCAAAAAGCTATTTCTAAAGATATTGGCTTTACATAAATTCCAATTTTGGGTAGTTATAAATACAAATACTTGGGGAAAATAATTCTTTTTTTAAAGGGTTTACTTCACTGTGTTAGAAAATGATCTGCATTACAGTAGGTTCTACTTTTCCCTACTTCCTAAAGGGTGTTGGGGGTGAGGAGGGGGTGGCAGCTTGGTTTGACAGATCCTCTCACACCCTTGATAAGAATGCATCATCTCTGTGAAGGTTAACCTTATGTATCAGGCCTCTTATTCAAATAATCTGAGATGAGGTCCCAGTTTCTTCTTTATCCCAGCACTATTTGTAATAGCAAAAAGTACAAAATGGAAACAACTTAACTATCCACCAGAAGGAAAATGTTTAAACAAATTACATAACACATAAGTGGCCTATTCCGAGGCTATTAAGATTCATGTTTTAGAAGAATGTGTAATGTCGGGAGAATTGACATTAATCTGACATTATATGATGTACACACAAAATGACCCAAATCTGTAAGAACATAGACCCATATATGTCTATGGGCAAGTACAGCAGGAAGGATAAGCAATTGTTAACAGTGGCCATGTGTAGATGGTGGGACTGTGGGTGACTATTTTCCTCCTTTATACATTCCTGTCTTATCCATATTCACTAATTCACCAGTTTCCCCCTTAACAATTGGGGGAAAACACATCTTCTTCAGACCAACCATTGACAAAGTACCCAAGTAAGATGGTTGTCTATTCTTTAAGTGTTGTCTGGTGGCCTTCACTGTATCCATAACAGTGAAGATGTTTTTCCTTCAGTTTAATTAAACTTGCTGCTCTTTTAATTTGAGACTATTTTCTCCAATTTCATATGACATGGATATTGAGCATAGCTTAGCAGCAGCACTAAAACTCTTTAAAAAAAAAGACAAGTACAATGTACAGTTTTCTCATAACTCTTCATGTCCCTTTCTTCGGCAATTCCATTTTCTATCCCTCAGATATTTTGTTATGACTTCTCTGAATTTTACCATGTTTTTCATGAGCATTTACACAATTGACCCCTTCACTACTGAAGGAAAGAAAATTGAAAAGAATGGGGGAAAAGACACTAGAAGGAAGATACAAACTCCAACTTACGCTTTAAATGTCATATGATCAAACATCATGAAATGATTAATCATCATAAAGTGATGATAATGAAACATCATTAAACATCATGAAAACCATACTGAATATAGGTAGGAACCTTCTGGTTACATTTAACAACTGGTTCTCTGAAATATAAAGCCCATGGCTTACAGTGTTGGCTCTTTTCTACAGTGTAAGACTCCCATCATGGTGATCTCAAGCTACCAGTGTGATGTCAACTGGCTTGCAAAATTCCTGAGATTTTAACAGTGAGTTTCCCCAAGCTTATAGTAACAATTCCAGCATACCACTGGCTGACAGATAATTTTATTCTGAACACACTAAATGATGTCTTAACCTTTACTTTCCCTTTTAATATTAAGAAATGAATACTTCTCAGATGTCCATTCTACTTTGCTGTTTCTAAACAGATAACTAGTCTGACCTTTTTGGTTGAATTAAATTAACTGACAAATAGTTCCAGCCACCAAAAAATTTACTATTTAGCCAAGCCTATTTTATTTTATTCTATTTTATTTTTAAAGATTTTATTTATTTATTTATTTATTTGTCAGAGAGAGAGAGAGAGCACACAAGCAGGCAGAGTGGCAGGCAGAGGCCGAGAGAGAAGCAGGCTCCCTGCCGAGCAAGGAGCCTGATGCAGGACTCATTCCCAGGACCCCGGGATCATGACCTAAGCCAAAGGCAGTGGCTTAACCTGCTGAACCACCCAGGTGTCCTGCCTATTTTATTTTTAAAGCAAAAATTAATTGCTTGGGTGAACTGATTAAAGATTTAGGAAACAAAAAACTGTTGCATTGCTTTTTGTGTAGACACAGTCTCCTCAGTTTTTTCTCTGGAATTCATGTAGTTAGAGTATTGACTCACATCGAGAGGAACCATGTGTTCCCTTACAGAACCTCTAAGCTATTTCCCAACTTCCTGTAACACACCTACCATAAATCAGGGCTGGTATTTCCTTTATGATGCATTATAGTGAACAAGAAGACAGTTATCAAAAGCAAAAAAAAAAAAAAGTGTACATATACAACAAAACAAACAAATTAAAAAACTATTAGAAGAACAATTAAAAGTCTTAAGCATCCCCAGACTTAAAAAGGTGAGATGCAATAATATGCTTCTAACCTCTCTGAAACAATCTTAAATCTGATTTTTAAAGTTGCTGTAAAATGAATTGTATTTAAATAATACATCTCCCATCCTTTCCAGCAGTGAGATGCATATCCCTTACCAATCTTGTTCTCAGCAGGCAGTCCAGCCTGATGAAGTATCAGCAAAATGTCAGCTCCCACAGAGAAGTGCGATGAAGAGTCGACACAGAAGCTGTGACAGGCCCTTCAAAAAAGCTATTGTGCAAATGCAGTGTTAAGATAGGGACGTGATTGAGGACTGATGCGAATGTCATTACCAATGGGTTCATCTCCCCATTGTCTGTGGGAGTGGGAGTTGTCGTGCAGTGATATAAAGGCATTAAGTTGAGGAATGGTAAGTTTGGTCTTTAGGAGATTTATCTCCCTGTTTTCAAAGAGTTAATATTCAAATTGGCTATATTTTTTAGCATATATGCACTCAAGGGCACCAAAGAGCTGCTCTTTCCCCTATTCTTATCACCTTCTACAATATCTCAGTTAGATCTTTACAGTTAATCCTGTTATTAGGTTATAAACCTCAATGACCTGCTGATGACTTCCATGATGAAATAGAAATCCCTTCAAGACCTTTGGGCACTAAATGACCACCATTAACCTGTCCTGAGCACCATTTTGGCAATTCTTACACATATCCTGCGTACTTTACTCATTCCCCCACGCATCATGTAGTTCTAAAATGTAGTGCTATTATTCATTACTCTTCCCACTAATGAATTTTTTTTCTCCCTCCATTTCTATGGCCTGTTAAAAATTTTCAGGGATTTTCATTTTCTGGTATGGTGTAAATAAAACAAACAAACAAAAACAAAAATACTAAATCTCTTCCTTCCATAGCAACACCCATCAGATTGTATTATAATTGTCTATTTGCACATGATTAAAACTATCATTCATTTTTTAAAAATTTCTTGGCTCTTGATATATAAGGGATACTTGTTAAAGATTTGCTAGATTGAATTAGAGAACATTCTTGACAATTTAATAAAGAAGTTTGGGATTAAAAGTTCATACCCATTAAGTGGAAAAAAGAAAAGAAAACACGAGAAACACAAAGTTTACGGTACTGAAAAATATTCAGTAGCCTACACAAAACCGGATTGAATTGTTAGACCTTTTAAGGTTAAATCAATGGAAAAGAAGAGAAGAGAAGCTTTAGCTATATGCCCAGCACCACAGTTTCATTGGTCTCCATTCCATTTGTGAAAGCACTTTTCAGAAGAAGCTCTTTTGAAAGATTGGAAAACTAATCACCTCAGAAAATGAAGCTTTTATAATTCTTTAGCTTCCTCTCAAGATGTTAGATTTATTTTTTTCTGTACTCACCTTTAATGTATGCAGTGTTTTCTTTTAAATATAGCAGAGCCACCTTAAGAAAATGAATAAATGGTTCTGGCTCTTGGTTTCCGTATACAAAAGTAGTTCAACTAAACAATGATACTTGTATAATATAAACATAATACTTATATAGCAATATATAAGTCAATGTGTAGTAAATAACAGCACTATATGGCATATGCAGTATAGTGAAAATATACCACCCAATTTTCATGCTAATTAAGTGCCCACTCTATGTCCACTGTGCTATGTGTTTTTCATCAATTCACTCATTTAATCCACAGAACAACTAACTGGATTGATACTATTACTAACCCTTTTTTTATGAAGGAGGAAGCTGAATCCACAAGAATTAAGCAACTTGTCCGAGGACATGTAATTAGTAATTGAGGACTAGGTTACCCGTAATGTCCATATCAACAGTACCTATCTACAAAACGAGACAATAGTTATTGATATTAAACATTGTATCCAAGATTTAATTTCCAAGCCAATGAAATTTCCATGTAGTCAAGAAGTTTGATTAGAATTGTTCTCCTTTTGGGACCACATCTGTAGGTTACAAAAAGACTGACTGTTGTAGCTAAAAGCGTCATTGAAGTGTCAAATGCCATAAGAGCTTATGCTCAATTTAACGATGGTGAGAGAATGCTTTTGTGTGTCTGTATGCAGCTTGCCCAACCTGTTTCTACAGTCAAAGCTGCCCGCTACCCCACATCAGTAATGATAGTTCTCCGTGGGACTTTGATACTAGCCAGTGTACCTGCCTGTCCAACTGGACCGAGCCTGATGACAGATACTGTAAGTCAGAAGCTGTCTGTAATAAGTCCTGTTCATCATCTAACATAGATAATGACCCAGAAAATTTCTTTGCATTCAGCAGATGCTGAGTGGTCTCAGTCCTTTTTGTTTTATAGGACTGTCCAATCTAACTGTTTAAAATTCTCTCTGTGTGTTGGTAAATATAGCTGGCTAGCTGCCTACAGTAATCCATGATTACATTTGCTGCTTGCTTCCCAAGTCCTGAATTGAATATCTGGCAAAGTACAAAATAAATTCTTACTTCTACAAAGCGAGTCCTCCAGAAGTTCTACCTTCCAATACACACGGCTTTCATACACACACACACACACACACACACACACACAGACCCTTTGTGCATTGTTAGTTGGGCTCATGGTTCACTGTGTTCCAGAACTTTTATCTACTTATGGCTGAATATTTATTTTTACTTACCTGACATGTATCCATTCTAGTGCTGTAATTGCTTAATATTTAAATATAAGGAGCAGTCTGACATGTGGAACAATTTCTTTTCTAATTTGTTTTTTGATACCAACATGTCTGGATATTGCTGTTTGTTTTTTAAGCAAAAATTGTATGAAGGCCCACATGATGTAGATTGTCCTGAGAATTTTGCAAGTGCTCTGAAAGTGAGAAAGGTCTCAGGCCATAATACTCATTAAGTTTTCATTGTGTGATGTTTATTGTGCCTTCTGTGTACATGCTCCATTTGCTGAGTGCTGTATTGGATACTAAAAAAAGATAAGGCATCGTCCTGCCCTCATGGAATTAATTTACAATTTAGTGGATGAGAAAGGTGTATAAACTACTAATTTTAATTATATTTTAAGAGAGGGTGAGATAATAGATGTGTGAGAAGAAGTTGTGATTAATCTCATTAGGGGAAATCCTTAAGGCTTCATTAAAAATGTAAGATATCGGCCGAATCTTAAATAATGAGTGAAAATCTGAAGATTTATCTGGTGTGAAGTTTATGCCAGGCAGGGTGACGTGCAGAATGGAGTATGACTGGATTTAGTTTGGTTGTAATGTGAGATAAAGGTAAAAGGGATAGAATAGGGTTAGATGGTGAAAAGCCCCAGATGACACATTAGAAGATTCAGTTCTTCTTTGGGAAATAAATAGGAGGACTCTAAATGTTTTTGAGGAGTAACTGAATGGGATCTCAGTCATGAAGTACAGAACATCATTGCAGACCCGCTCTGGTCGGCCTCTCTGTGGTTTTATTTCCCTTTGTTCTTGGATGAGGTCCCAGAAAGATCCCAAGGCATTCCTCGTTGCTCTCAGTTTTTATTGCATCATCCAATTAAAAGTATAGTTCTCTTATCAAAACTTCAATTCCTAATCCAATTTAAACTTGTTCCCTTGCTAGCCATGACCTGTCTCAAGCTCAGAAGTAGACAAGAGACAGAGGGTGGGCTCTTCACGCTGCTCTCATTCTCCACCCTCTTCTTGGTGGATCATCTTCAAGATGCTCTCTATGGTGTGGGCATCTGGGCCGTGGGAAAGGTGCTCCTGCAATTAGCCTTTGGTGGCAATGTCTGTCTCTGGTCTCTCATCTTCAAATGTGGGTCTGATGCCAGCTCATGAATCTCCCCCTTTCCAGAAGGTGCATCTCAAGCTCTCAAAGGGTTCTCTCTAA